>JBAKBP010018946.1:0-45654 GCA_037953745.1 Lithodes maja | reverse complement strand
CTATGCGTTCTATACTAGCCTGTTGTATCTGAGTCTCCTGCAGCTTAATCCGTTCTATACTAGCCTGTTGTATCTGAGTCTCCTGCAGCTTAATCCGTTCTATACTAGCCTGTTGACTCTCTTGCAACTTAAGCTTAGCTAGTTCTAGCTGAAATAACATCTCAGGAGACAGGCCTGGGGGGGGGGAGAGCACAAAATGGGGGATCCACACCGAGACGTGTTTACGGGTAAGCCAGCTTGCCATTGAGAACCCTCCTGCTGCATCGTGCTAAGAATCGCTGGCTGAGGGCCCAGCTCAGGGGTAGAGTGGAATGGAGGCTTGGAGGGAACCCCCCAAGACCCCACTCCACCCACCGCCCCATCGCCATCACCCAACAAACATGCCACCAAATTCTTCTTGGGCCAACTGTCAGGACAGTCCCGCCCCAAAACCGTGGCTAAACAGCGAAGACCGTAACAATCAATAGCCTGCAGGCGCTGTTCGGTCAAAGGTGTCTGCAAAAATGCCCGGGCATCCCTCTCTCCACTTATAACACTCCTCTCCCTAAATATCTGTTGTACTTGCTGGTCACTAGGCTGTACCGTGTTATCCTCCCCCGTAAATGATGAGTCATTAGACATAGTGCTGGTTATACAATTGCTGTTCATAAAAAAAAAAAGAAGTGCTTATTACTAATTGCAGTCTCGACTCACAAAATGTTAAAGATGCTTGAATGACTCTACTCTAGACACCCCCAACGAAACAATCTGCAAGTCCACCAATACAATAATGACACAATAAAAATTCCTCCAATATGCAAGAAAATTCTAGCCAGCTCTACTAGGTAGCATAGAATAGTTCTCCAAAAAACATGTGATAGGATACTACTGAATCTTGTGCAAGGTCGCCATTTTGTTAACGGCTGGATCGGCAATACATATTCGGGATTCTTGATCGTAGGACAGAAATGGCTTATGTGACAACGACACGCTCGATTCCAGTCCCAAATACTATATGCTCCAGACAACAAAAGCACCAACGCCCTACAGAGTTATCGTCTATGGTAACGAGGTACCTTAACTCGGCGAAAGTGTACAACAGGGGTAGGCTATCAGGCTAAACTCCCTCAGACATTTATAGGTTACGTTATTACTAAAGAAATGCAATACTCAAGAAACTACGTTAATATTAAGCCTCTAATAATGTAGAATAGAAGCAGGCTAAAGGTATGACAGTGAAATGCTAAATGACAAATGTACACGCCT
This sequence comes from Lithodes maja, assembly GCA_037953745.1. Classification (NCBI taxonomy): domain Eukaryota; kingdom Metazoa; phylum Arthropoda; class Malacostraca; order Decapoda; family Lithodidae; genus Lithodes; species Lithodes maja. The sequence goes on along the minus strand of JBAKBP010018946.1, from coordinate 44,409 downwards.
ATTTGAAAGCGCGTGCACTAGAATAACTGTCCCCTACTAACATGCACTAGCATGTAGCATACAAGATGTTCATGATCCAGTAGATACCTAATAATACACATGGAAGGAACATAAATAGTAGTCACTTATTATAATAATGAATCTATACTTGGAATAACTAAAAGGTTGCAGGCAACAGTACTGCGCCGGTAGCCTACTACCGCATAGGCTACTTCGCTTCTCTCACTCTGTCTCCCCTCTGAGTCCGTATGCGCCCTACGCAATAGAACTCCGGACACAGCAGCAAAACGACAGTGCAGTTAATTGATACATGAAAGTATTAATAGTGTTGTCTTGTGTGTGAGTAATGTGTATTGTAAAGTGTTACATACATATACTTAAAGAGAGCTGCAATGCATAGTAAAATAAAGATATATCCCACTCATCATCCCCATGTGTTCTAGCTAGCAGGCCAAGTCACAGGAACAACGAGTCCCAGCACCGAAAGCGAGAACCCAGGAAAAGACTGTAGAGAACACAAGGACAGATAAATTACGTTACTCTACTATACCGGCACTACGAGCGAGCTGTAGTCTCTGGTACTACACTCGCTCCTGGCTCGGTATGCAAATCAAGGCTAAGTCCTCGCCCCTCTACAGACAACTCCTGGGCATGGTCGGGCTCTTACACATGGCACCAGTCTAGTCACAAATTGGATGATGAGCGGGGCATATAACTCGTGAACATGTAGAACGTTCACCAACTATCCTCATCAAGAAGATCGCTGTTCACATTAACCCCTTAAATCTAATACATGTAAATATATGCTTGTCCTAAGAGTAATACGAGAGGTGAGTGCTGAAACTCCTTTAGGACCTCAAGGGAAGGTTATGCATTTAAATAGAGAGAAGAAAGAAATGAGAGTAATGTCGTCAGAGAGAAAGAGTGCAACCGTGAGAAATTGGGAGAGAGGGCAAGGGATGTTAGAATCTCAAAGGTTCTAGGCAACCTGATCATGGAACACACAGCGAGCCTCCAGGCAATGTGCTGTACGACAACATGGGCAGCCCAGGCAGCATAGGCAGGCGGCAATGGACTACCAACCCTGTCGCGCCCAGCTATAAGCGCAAGGCTGCCAACCAGTCCATACGTCTGGCAACCACCCCCCCGGCAGCGTGGCGCGTTGCTACCCTCTCGCTCTGAAGCCTAACTCACTCTCTCTCTCTGAACTCTGTTACGACCGGGCACTCGGGTACACTAGGGCTCTTACACAGGACTCGAGTATGGCTCGCTGCCACAACGGAAACACACGATCCCAACCCCAGAGTACTGCCAGCCGAACAAAAAACGCCACTACCCTCCAGAGTTCTATCTGCTATAACGGGGTATACAAGAACTCGGTACTAGCGTTTCACACAACAGACTAATAACAAGACGGGAGTTATCTAGTCTGGTCAACAATCAAACAAAGAAGAAAGTACTACAACACTAAAGAATAGTGTTGGCCGAAGCCGAAGTAATCCACCCTTGAACTAAGAACTTAAGAAGTCCTCCACCCTCTACTTCGGATCGGCACTATTACGTTACGTTAAACAATAGTCCTCGAGCATCAAGCAAGGAATCTTCTGATAAGTTAGATGCTTCTCGAATACTCATAAGAAGTAAGTATCGGATTTTGAACAGCAATTTAATGAATAACTCACTGGTAATTAAAGGCTTTAAATTGACATAAGAAGAATTATAAGAATAAGCAATAGGATATGGCAAACATTAAGAAGAAGTACTCCGACAATGCACTGGCAATAGCCTACTAAGATTGTGCTCGTGGGCCACTAATCTCTGAAGTAGCTAAGCGTGCCACACATGAAATCAATAGTGCATAAACAATAATATACATAAGGAGAAGCTTCAATACTATGCTGTATCTGCTGGTCGAGCAAAGTCTAGCTGGGATACATAAGGTTAAGAGACAATGGCTGAGCAAGCGGCTCGTAGCCTAGCGAGGTCCTTAAGACTGTGCGGCCAAATTACGTTAATTGACGGGATGCTCTCTTGAGAGATCCAGATCACTAGTATCTGGTTCTCTCCTGGCGATCCTCTCAAAGTCAAGCAAATGAGATAGCACAGTGTTGGGTGGCAGAGGCAAAAGCCCTCACTCGCAACACAGTGCTAAACTCCCACGGTACACAGTCAGAAAGACCACCTAGGCGTTCCACGTCTCCGTTGCAATTGTACTGGTTCAACCGCAACCTAGTACTCATAGGAAATCACAACTCAGAAACCCTATCCCAGTCTAGCATTGCCTAAACCAGCAGAAAACAGGAACATGAATAATCGCACACAGGGAAATGCATATACGAGTGCAACAAACATCAATCAATCCTATTCTAGTTAACCCTTCCAAAAATAGGCTATCTAACAGGCACTTATCTCGTGAGAACTCAAGCGATAATACTTTGGCTGACTAAATCTGCACCAAAGGGGTCATTGGTTAAAAAGGGACGAGAAGAGAAGAAGATAGGCTGTTCAGAGAGTAGAGAAAGTTCACATCAGTCGGAAGAATATGGATAGTTGCAAGGGATATGAGAAGTCGCTCTGCCTGATGAGTTCTAAAGAATTGTGGCGAGGACCTCTCCTTTTTAAACTCGGCCCTCTAGCGGCATATCGCAAACTACTAAGGACCGCCCACTGACAATCATTACGTAATATTCTCTCTCAATCTGGGATCGACAAAGGATTTCCCACGCGCTTGAGGAGGGAGGAGGGAGGAGGGAGGAGGGAGGGAGGCCTACCTACCTCGTGGCGCGCTCCCGGGCCGTCGTTACATAACTCTCTCTCTCATCATTATAAATAAGTCCCACACACAATACTTATATCTAATGATATAAAATAGAACTCGTTGACTTAGAAGAAAACAAAATACATAATTATAATACTTATAGTACAACGGTTCACATAAACTGAGTTAGGAAACTCTACACAGACTACAGCCAAAGTTCCTGCCCTGACGATCCTAGCGAGAGTGGGGTCTGACTGAGCGTTCTGTACAGCATGCTCATACTCGGCATGCGTCACACCTCCCCCAAGATTTTACTTGCTCAACCCTGAGCTAAAATCTGACACGCAGAACCTCATCAAACCCCCCACACCCAGCGACCGCATGGCACTAAAACAACGCTGAGTTTATTACTAAAACACATCTTATAAAAAAAAAATTCACATTTCATAACTCCTCCCTAACAATAGCAAAAGACATAATATCATGCTCCCAGAGCGAGCTTACAGCAGCTCAGCCGTTTGATAGTTCGTGGACTACTCAAACTCTACAGGCTATGACAAACTTATACAATTATCTATAACAAAAGAAAGAGTTTTTTTATGATTTTTATATTTTAATATGTTTTTTCCAGCTGCACTATAAGGGCAGCCTATTTTTTCTTCTATACCAAACGCTCAACTCCTGCTTTACGACCCAATACGCTGGGCTACAACCGCGAGCCAACAAGCACCAAGCGCAAAATACTATTCAAACTAAAGCAGGAGGCTACCCGTGTGTCAATCTACCCAGGATCATATACCCTTGAACGACCATCTGCAACCACGTTGTCACAACCGGCAATATGGCGTATGTCCAGGTTATATACCAATAACCTTAGTGACCACCTGGTCAGCCTCATATTCCGATTGTGAAACTGGTCCAAGATCTTGAGAGGGTGATGATCTGGGTAAACTACAACGACCGGACCATAGGCTGGAACATAGACCTCGAAATGCCCCAGCGCATCATCGTCCTTTTCACTTTCATTCATCAGGTTCTGAAACGTTGCTAGTGCATTCTTAAGTCCGTCAGGCATAACATTGCACTGGTAGGTACTCCCGTCCACAACAAAACCACATACCTCTTTAGCACGCTCGGACAAGGTTACAAGCAACGACCACTCACGACATTCCTTATCCCTCAGACCCTTCGTCCACACGTAATCCAGCTCTGCTTGCACCATAGGCTGTCGAGCAGGATTTATACGGTAGGGAATTAAACTGAGCCTTGCACTATCTCCAGCCTGCATGTCGGATTCTACCCCGTACATCAGGCCTGGAGAAGCAACAAACATGCGAAAGTACTGCCATAGCCTAGTAAATAACTGCCTTGCACTGTCTCCACGAACAACATGCCTAGTGCCCTCCCACAACCCAGCCGAGACCGCAGCTTCTAACCTGTAGTCTCCCTCCTTCTCCACCTTCGTCCCTAGAACAGCCAGGTCATGAGAGGGACAATCAGTACCACCCGTGCAGTCACTCCCACAGTTCATTATTGCTAAGGCTTCCCCGCCGATACCGTACATGCGCACCCCCGCATTCCTTGTGACGACATCTGCCTGCGCAGCATCACCGCTTTCAGCGACATGGCCAGATACAGTCGGTCTATGGTAGGGCTGTTGCATTAGACTAGAGCAGCTTTGGGAGGCTATGCGACGACCGGGCACTGCGATACCACAGCCGACCTTACCAATCTGCTCAATGTCCTCCTTTTGACCACCACCCTTGGCAGCCATGGGTCGACCCTGACCTGGCAACCATGCCAAAGCCTCGTCGCCCACCTTAAACCACCGAAACAACGAGGCTAACGGTCTTTCAACAGTCACGTGACCTGCCCGTGGAACATCTTGCACCGCCCGAGTTGTGAGACTCAGGGGCTCGGCACAACCAGTGGGGTATGAACCGAGCTGGTGCTGGAGTGCTGCACACTGCTGCTCAGGCAGGTGCTCTAGCGCTTCCACAGCCACCAGACTCGTGTCCCCCGCCCACGGCTCCGCCGAGACATAACAATCCCTTCTCTTCTCCACCTGTGCCCTACTACCCCCCTCTCCTTCTCCACCTTGGCCGCGGCAGACCAACGCAGGGACAGCAGGATGCTCAGGTGGTTGCCTCACAAACTCCTCCAACAGGTTCACATGACATGCTTCCCCGTCCTCGTGTTTGATCTCGACAGCACCATTACCACACTTCTGAACTTCCGGATCCTCCAACTGCAGTTTACAAATATCTGAGGGAACCAACCTGTCTAGATGCTTCCGAAGCAACCCAAGTCCTTCCCCAATATCAAACTGAGCAACCCTTTTTTCTCTCCGTGTGCAACGTTGCTGCCTCGGAGTCTCTTCCTGCCCTACCTCCTCACTAGCTGTGACAGGTCCTGGGGCCTCTCCAGACTCCAACATAGGTGCCAATACTAAATCACCCAGGAGAGCCGCCGAGTCAAAACTCTTAAAACCAACTCCAGCTTTAGCCTCCTCCTGTTGATCGTTCCTCTGCTGGTCTGAAGACGGAGGACTAGGCTGTGACACTTTATCTGCCCGAGCTCGGGTGACAACACACGCCATGGGTTGTGCCTGGCACCGCTCGACACACTCTTGCTCTTCCCTACTCACGTCGGCCGTCCTCTCGGCAACGACTAAGGGTAGAACCTCAGAAGCGGGCATTGCAAAGTCGTTGCCGAGAAGAAGGTCGACGCCCTCCACTGGCAGTTTCTCCACAATCCCGACATCCAATTCACGTGTCACACCATCCACCTCCAACTCCAACCGCACCAGCGGGTATGACCGAGTTGCATTAATACCCTGCACCACTACCACCCGAGCCGCATTTATAGGGTAGCCAGTCAAGTTATTCATCAGAGTCTGGGAAGCACCTGTATCACGCAAGACCTCTACTCCATGCTTGCGCCCCGCCCACATCACGCAACCCCGTCCTCTATGGTCGCAAAAAACATCCTGAGCAGGGTTCGAGCCTCCCAGGTGCTTCTGCATTGGCTGTGCCTCAGCCTCTGACGAACTGCCCCGGGCAAACTCAGAAAACTTCGGAGACACACCAATGTTGCAGGCCAAAGACACAGCTGCTGTAGGTGGTTTGCTAGGACAGACTCTTGCAAAGTGCCCCTTTTCATGACTATGATAACACTCCAACTCCCCTCTGGGCTTCCTTTGGTACTGGGAAGGGCCCGGCCCCTTCTTAAATGGGACGGTGCTAGTCTTGTGGTCAGTCTTGGTATCATAGCTCTTGTACTTGTTTGCATAAGGTATATCACTAACTCGAGGGGGTGGGGCATCACGCCCCTTGTTACCTGCCTCACTACGCTGGGCAGACCCGCACCCACGAATTAGTGATAGCCGGAGGTCAGCCATCTCAGCTGCCTCCTGTAGAGTTTTAGGGTTCTTTTCTTTAATAGTTAAAGTCATATCTGCACCAGTACACTTATAAAACTGCTCGAGCAGAAACAGCTCAGTCAACTGTTCGGCCGTCTCAGCTTTCTCAGAAAGTGTCCAGTTTGTAAGTGCATCTTTTAAGTCCCGGGCATGTTCAAGAAAGGTCGCCTCCCTAGTCTTTGTAACACCCCGAAACTTCAATCGATATGTTTCTGGTTGCAACTCGTATGCCCGTAGGACAGCTCTCTTCAATTCTGGGTAGTCAATGCAAGACTCTAAAGGCAGTGCATCATAAGCCTTCAGACCCTTACCCGTAAGTCTTGAGGAGACTAGAGCTGCCCACTTCTCTTCAGGCCAATTATGCTCCCTACACTTCTTCTCAAAACGATTAAAAAATTCTGTGACTTCAGTTTCACTAAATGCCGGCACCAATTTGACTAAGTGATACAAGGACTGTTCTCTTACTTGGCCCTCACGGCCCATCCGAGTCCCTGTCGACTCTGCACGAGTCTTATCTAAATCTATTTGAGCACAATATTTCTCTGAGTCGTACCTGAGCTCAGCCTCATGCCTCCTAGTCTCAGCCTCAATCTCATGCCTCCTAGTCTCATTCTCCTGCTTCCTAGACTCAGCCTCAATCTCCTTCTCCTGCTTCCTAGACTCAGCCTCAATCTCATACTTCCTAGACTCAATTTTAGCAAGCTCAAGTCTAAATATCATATCTGGAGACAGGCAGGAAGAGGGAGCTGCCACTACTGAAGGAGGGGGGGCAAGAACTGGGGAACCACCATACGCACCGCCCGAGGGCACTCCAATCTTCCAATTCTCATCCCTCTGTGGGAGAGTGCTAACCTCCGGCAACTGAGTGGACGGCACTGTGGGAGTCGAGTGAGAGGGGATCTGGGGAGGAACCCCCCCAAACGCCCTCTCCTCCGAAACCCCATGTCGCCCACGCAACACCCAGGAAATCAGCTCCCCCTTGGACATCCCTCCTACATTGGATAGACCCAAAACCTTGGCTATCAGGTGCAAGCCATAAACATTCACCCCAGTCAGCCTCTCCTCCGTCACGTGGTACCGCTTACTCACAAAAACTCTAGCATCCTCCTCACTAGTTACTAACGGCACCTCCTCAAATGGCATCTCTCGCTCCTCGTCAGTACTAGGGCACGACATACTGAAGTTCACAAAAAATTCTCGAGACAAAAGTGTTAAACTCCCTTATGTAAGCACTAATTACTAAATTAACTGGAGTCTCTTAAATGCTCTCCTAATTGCCTTACAAAAAAAAATATTCTTCAATATGTACGCTAAAGTACGAACAAACAAATGTTGTACAACTCTGCAAAAAATTATACTGTTCACAAAATCCTAAGCAAGGTCGCCATTTGTTACGACCGGGCACTCGGGTACACTAGGGCTCTTACACAGGACTCGAGTATGGCTCGCTGCCACAACGGAAACACACGATCCCAACCCCAGAGTACTGCCAGCCGAACAAAAAACGCCACTACCCTCCAGAGTTCTATCTGCTATAACGGGGTATACAAGAACTCGGTACTAGCGTTTCACACAACAGACTAATAACAAGACGGGAGTTATCTAGTCTGGTCAACAATCAAACAAAGAAGAAAGTACTACAACACTAAAGAATAGTGTTGGCCGAAGCCGAAGTAATCCACCCTTGAACTAAGAACTTAAGAAGTCCTCCACCCTCTACTTCGGATCGGCACTATTACGTTACGTTAAACAATAGTCCTCGAGCATCAAGCAAGGAATCTTCTGATAAGTTAGATGCTTCTCGAATACTCATAAGAAGTAAGTATCGGATTTTGAACAGCAATTTAATGAATAACTCACTGGTAATTAAAGGCTTTAAATTGACATAAGAAGAATTATAAGAATAAGCAATAGGATATGGCAAACATTAAGAAGAAGTACTCCGACAATGCACTGGCAATAGCCTACTAAGATTGTGCTCGTGGGCCACTAATCTCTGAAGTAGCTAAGCGTGCCACACATGAAATCAATAGTGCATAAACAATAATATACATAAGGAGAAGCTTCAATACTATGCTGTATCTGCTGGTCGAGCAAAGTCTAGCTGGGATACATAAGGTTAAGAGACAATGGCTGAGCAAGCGGCTCGTAGCCTAGCGAGGTCCTTAAGACTGTGCGGCCAAATTACGTTAATTGACGGGATGCTCTCTTGAGAGATCCAGATCACTAGTATCTGGTTCTCTCCTGGCGATCCTCTCAAAGTCAAGCAAATGAGATAGCACAGTGTTGGGTGGCAGAGGCAAAAGCCCTCACTCGCAACACAGTGCTAAACTCCCACGGTACACAGTCAGAAAGACCACCTAGGCGTTCCACGTCTCCGTTGCAATTGTACTGGTTCAACCGCAACCTAGTACTCATAGGAAATCACAACTCAGAAACCCTATCCCAGTCTAGCATTGCCTAAACCAGCAGAAAACAGGAACATGAATAATCGCACACAGGGAAATGCATATACGAGTGCAACAAACATCAATCAATCCTATTCTAGTTAACCCTTCCAAAAATAGGCTATCTAACAGGCACTTATCTCGTGAGAACTCAAGCGATAATACTTTGGCTGACTAAATCTGCACCAAAGGGGTCATTGGTTAAAAAGGGACGAGAAGAGAAGAAGATAGGCTGTTCAGAGAGTAGAGAAAGTTCACATCAGTCGGAAGAATATGGATAGTTGCAAGGGATATGAGAAGTCGCTCTGCCTGATGAGTTCTAAAGAATTGTGGCGAGGACCTCTCCTTTTTAAACTCGGCCCTCTAGCGGCATATCGCAAACTACTAAGGACCGCCCACTGACAATCATTACGTAATATTCTCTCTCAATCTGGGATCGACAAAGGATTTCCCACGCGCTTGAGGAGGGAGGAGGGAGGAGGGAGGAGGGAGGGAGGCCTACCTACCTCGTGGCGCGCTCCCGGGCCGTCGTTACATAACTCTCTCTCTCATCATTATAAATAAGTCCCACACACAATACTTATATCTAATGATATAAAATAGAACTCGTTGACTTAGAAGAAAACAAAATACATAATTATAATACTTATAGTACAACGGTTCACATAAACTGAGTTAGGAAACTCTACACAGACTACAGCCAAAGTTCCTGCCCTGACGATCCTAGCGAGAGTGGGGTCTGACTGAGCGTTCTGTACAGCATGCTCATACTCGGCATGCGTCACAACTCCCATTGTCTTATCTATCAACTTCTCTATTGATACTACATATTAAATGGAAGGTCTCGACATGGCTTAAAACAAAACCCACCACTGGTTAGCACATGACGAGACCTTTGCAGAGATACAAAGAACATAGTTATAAGTTGTCACACTCAATATACATGGCTGCTGACGGTAGCCAGCACGGTACAGTGGTACGGGCGGTACAGTGAGTTAGGCTTCAGAGCGAGAGGGTAGCAACGCGCCACGCTGCCGGGGGGGTGGTTGCCAGACGTATGGACTGGTTGGCAGCCTTGCGCTTATAGCTGGGCGCGACAGGGTTGGTAGTCCATTGCCGCCTGCCTATGCTGCCTGGGCTGCCCATGTGGGAGTGGGGAGATTGTAGGCACCAGTCGATCAGGGCTAGACCCAGGTGAGGTTATAGGCATGTGATAAAGAGTCGCTGGAACTCCTGTTTCATTTGCTTGGCCTCTCTTACTGATTTTCTTTGTGCCTCATTTACACTGAGAGCAATCCAGCTAGCTCTCACAAACACCTCCTCCTCCTATCCACTTCACTACACTAAACATGCACACCACACTTCATTCCTCCACACCAAAATTAAAAAAACACAAAAATGATTAATTTTAGCCCAGCCTCGGAGTCCCCAGGGGGGGGGACCATAAATGCCCCCTCACCCGACCGACCATCCCCTGACGACCCCACACAATTACCTGGACCTCGGCCTGTTACTCTTTCTATTAATTTCTGCAACATTCGCGGACTTTCCTCTAACTTTCACTCTGTTGAGCACCATCTCTCCTCCTACAAACCTGATCTTCTCTTCCTCACCGAAACCCAGGTGTCTGTAGCAACATCCAGCAACCCCTTCTCTGTATCCTCCTACTTTCTCTATCCTAGTTTCAAAGCCATTGGCGGATGTTGTGCATATGTGCACAACAAACTCACTTGCTCTCGTGTTCCCGATTTCGACTCCTCTGAATTCTCAACTTTATGGCTCAAACTTTCCTGTCATTCTCTTACTAAATATTTCTGTGCTGTCTATCTTTCCCCTAACTCTACCAACTTTCCTAAATTCTTTGACTATCTAAACTCTACAGTGGAACACATTCTATCCATTTCTCCTTTCTCAGAAATCTCCATCTTAGGAGATTTCAACGTTCACCACCGCCAATGGCTCTCCTCTCACACTACTGATCCACCTGGTGAACAAGCCTACGTCTTTTCTATCCTAAATGACCTAGAGCAGTTAGTTCAGCAACCCACCCGTATCCCGGATCGCATCGGAGATCGGCCCAACATTCTTGACCTGTTTCTAACTTCTAACCCTTCTTCTTATACTGTCGATCTTTTCTCTCCTTTGGGCTCCTCCGACCATAAACTTATCTCTGTCACCTGTCCTATCTCTCCAGTACAGCCACCCGATCCTCCTAGCCGGCGGCGCTTGTGGCACTTTGGCGCTGCCGACTGGGAGGCTCTTCGGCAGTACTTCTTTGATTTCCCATGGAATGATTTCTGCTTCCATGGCCGAGGACCCTCGGAGAGTGCTGAACGCATTACCGAGGTAATCCTATCGGGCATGGAAGCATACATTCCATTCTCTTTCTCTCAGACTAATGCTAAAAAATCTTGGTTTACTCACGCCCTGTTCTACTGCTGTCCGCAATAAGGAGGAAGCATTCAAACGGTACCGACGCCTTAAAACAAAAGACTCTCATTCTTCATATGTTTCTGCCCGGAATCAAGCCAAATCTGTTCTTCGACTTGCCAAACACTCTTTCATCAATAATAAATGCACTGAACTATCCAACTCTAGCTCTTCCCAAGCTTTCTGGCATCTAGCCAAAAACCTCTCCAACAATTTCTCTTCCTCGTCTTTCCCTCCTCTTTCCCACTCTGATGGCACAAACCATCACTTCTTCCTCTGACACAGCTAAACTCTTTCGCTCAAACTTTTGCTAGAAACTCCACCTTGGATGATTCCGGTGCTATTCCTCCCTCTCCGCCCTCCTCTCTCTTACTTATGCCTAATATCCTAATCTCTTCTAAAGATGTACTTTCTACCCTCTCTGGGCTAAACACTAATAAGGCGTACGGTCCGGACGGTGTTCCTCCTGTTGTTCTCAAAAACTGTGCTTCCGTGCTGACTCCCTGCCTAGGCAAACTCTTTCGTCTCTGTCTATCCTCTAACGTCTTCCCTTCATGCTGGAAGATTGCTCACATTCAACCTGTCCCAAAGAAGGGTGACCGCTCTCAACCCTCCAACTATCGTCCAATTGCTCTTATCTCTTGTCTTTCTAAAGTTTTTGAAACTATTCTTGCTTCCAAATTTCTTAAGCATTTCTCTTCTCATAATCTGCTCTCAGATCGCCAGTATGGCTTCCTTAAGGGTCGCTCTACTGGTGATCTTCTTTCATATCTTACTAACTCTTGGTCATCCTCCTTTCGGGACTTCGGTGAGACTTTTTCTATTGCACTAGACATATCGAAAGCCTTCGATAGAGTCTGGCATAAATCTTTAATTTCTAAACTACCCTCCTTCGGTTTCTATCCCTCCATCTGTGCCTTTGTCTCTAATTTCCTTTCCGGCCGTTCCATAGCTGCGGTTGTGGACGGCCATTGTTCACTTCCTCACCCTATAAACTCCGGTGTTCCTCAGGGCTCTGTCCTATCTCCTATTCTCTTTCTAATTTTTATAAATGATCTCCTTAACTGTACCTTAATTCCCATCCATTCATACGCAGACGACTCAACCTTACACTACTCCATTAGTTTTTCAGAACGCCCCAGCCAGCAATCCCTCAACGACAAACGTAATGAAGCCATAGAACTCTTAAATTCTGATCTAAATACTATTTCCAATTGGGGCAGAGAAAACCTTGTTAACTTTAATGCTTCCAAAACCCCAATTTCTCCATCTATCTACCCGTCAGGATCTCCCAGCGGACTATCCCTTATTCTTCAACAATACAAAAATCAACCCTTCATCTTCTCTCAATATTCTTGGTGTCTCTTTTTCTTCTGCTCTCATTTGGAAGGACCATATTACCAGTCTTGCTAAGGCAGCCTCCCAGAAGCTGGGTGTGCTCAACCGCCTTAGGGGGGTTCTTTTCCCCTGCACAGCTTCTTGCTCTGTACAGGGGCATAGTGCGCCCTTGTATTGAGTATTGTTCACATGTGTGGGGAGGTTCCTCTCACACCGCTCTCCTAGACAAAGTTGAAAGGAAGGCCTTTCGTATCATTAACTCCCGTCCACTCACCAACTCTCTGCAATCTCTCTCTCTCCGCCGCAATGGTTGCATCTCTCTCGCTATTCTATCGCTACTATAATAATCAGTGTTCCTCAGAGCTATCCCAGTGCATACCACCTCCTTTACGTAGGGCACGTGGTACCCGTCTTGCAACTCAATCCCACCCCTACTCTGTGCAACTCTCCAACCCAAGAGTGAAACGTTACTCTCAAACTTTCTTCTACTCAACATCTGAGCTCTGGAACTCTCTCCCAGAATCAGTCTTTCCCTCTTCCTATGACTTAAATTGCTTCAAACTCTGTGTGTCCAGGCATTTTGGCTCGAACGTCCCTTGATTTTGGCCCTGTCACTCTTTCAACTATGGGGGAGGCACTCGCTATAGGCAGTTATGCCTTTTGCCTCCCTCAATCACATAGACAAAAAAAAAAAAAAAAAAAAAAAAAAACAGTGGAGTACCAAGGAGTACAATCAGGTTGCGTTGCCACGCACTGGGTGCGTCACATTATCTACCAGAAATAATGTTTGACTATGCTCTTACATACAAGCCTTTGCTAAAATTCTTAACCCATTCAGTACCGGTAACATCATTGTCATCATGTTCCAGTAACTACTAGAACATCCACACACACCAAGAAATATCAAAACAACTCCCAGAGCTCGTTATCATACGCAAATACTGTCTTCACTCGCCCCTTGCCCACCACAATCCAGTCTCCAGAAGCATATACTCAAATCACCCACCAATCCATCCAGTCACTCAAAGACAACACTCAGTTGCATGCAGGGCTCCCGGAAATTCATCCCTCAGAAACCCTCCTTTCCCTTGAGGACAAAGTCCACCTGGTAAGGCTGCGATGTGGACACCATCCAGCCCTTCTGAGTTATCGAAAGAGGTTGGATGACTCCATCCAGGACACCTGTCCAAGTTATGACACAACACCGCACACTATCAAACACATTATGGAAGACTGCATAACATACAATCACTTACGCCAACAATACAACACACACTCCTTTAGAACTTAGAAGAAAATCCCGGCCTCGGCCATGGCCTTCCTTAGGAGCTCGGGGCTGTTCTGCCAGGCAGCCTAGGTAACTACTACTACTACTACTTCTTCTTCTACTAGCTCTACTATTACTACTACTACTACTATTAGACGATGTTATTTAGGTTAGGTAGGACGTCTTGCAATTAAAAGGCTAAAGACTATCTCAATTAATCGATTTAGCTACCAGATATCCTTCCTAAGCTTCACAAAATCGTCGAAATACAGCAAGACTAAAATTCAAAAGACGTCGCCGGTACAGGAGTTAATCATTGCATTACAAAACATCTCTCTGTAGGCGTATATTGTTCACAAAACATCTCTCTGTAGGCGTATATTGTTCACAAAACATCTCTCTGTAGGCGTATATTGTTCACAAAACATCTCTCTGTAGGCGTATATTGTTCACAAATAAACTGTAGGTAACGATATCGCTCCTTAACCCCTTCTGTACCGGTGATGTACTTTTCATTATATTCTGGCGACTATTATACGATTGTGTACAGCTTAGGAAGGCCGCCTACTCATTAAAAGGCTTCATACTATCTCAATTAATCATTTTAGCTACCATATATCCTTCCTAAGCTTCATAAAACTGTCTAAATGTAGGTGAAGTCAAATAAAAAAAGTCATCGCCGGTAAAGAAAGGGTTAACCCCTTCTGCACCATGACGTCTTTTTACCTTTTATTCTGGCTAAATTTAGATGATTTTATGCAGTTCAAGAAGGACGTATGATACCAAGAGGGTTTACTTAGGTCGTGTTTACCAATTTGAGTCTACTCGGTGAATTACAACCTAAAGCAAATCGTCTAATGGTAACCAGAATATGATGAGAATGACGTAATGGTGGTGAAGGGGTTAAGTAGGTTGGATGACGCATTTTATGATGCATTAACCCCTTCTGTACCGGCGACGTCTTTTATATTTGACTCGAGCTACATTTAGACGATTTTGTTAAGCTTAGGGAAGATATGTGGCAGATAAAAGGATTAAGGGGAGATGGGCCGGTTTTCTGGACCACTTTCTCCCTCATGTTTAGCCCCATCAGTTTTCAGATGTTACGATGTTTGGCGATTTTTTACCTTTCGCCCCCATTTCTTCGTCAATATTTAAACCTTTCGTGCTATTTAGCTGTCAATTTTTTCCCTGGCAAACTATAGTGAACCTGCAATGTTGGAAGAACCGGCCTTCGGCCGAGAAATTTACAAATTAATCTAATGGATGTTTTTTTTTTTTATTTGATGGAGGTCTAGGGGGGAAACTAGAAACATAATGAATACATGCACACATCGCCCAAAAAGTGAACCATCTCCCCTTGATCAAGATAGCATGTAGTCTCTTCATGGGTAGCCGTCCATCCTAAGCTGAATAAAATCGTCTAGGCTAATCGTCTAGGCTAATCGTCTAGGCTAATCGTCTAGGCTAATTCCAGAATATATTGAAAAGGACGTCACCCGTACTGAACGGGTTGAAATGGAATTGTAACTATTGGAAACGATATTGTTTGTGATTTACTGCTCATATATTATTAACTATATTTGCAGAATTAATTACTATGCGTTTATTATAATAATGAATGTAGGAATTTGGCTGAGTGATATTTCAGTGGGGTTTAAAGTTATACAATTCCGGATAATAATTACAACAACTTAATGTTCAGGTTTAGTTCAGGTCTAGAGATCCTTCTTAAACTTAATATAATCGATTAATAGCAAACATACGTAATATATCTTCCCGGTAATGATATATGAAGAAGAAACATGAAGTAAATAGCAAAGGTTTCTTAACGTAAACTTATGAGTATTGAAAGAGGAATGGAAAGGATAATGTATAGGCATAACATAAAAGGTTAAAAAGAGAGGTACTTGGGTAAGAAAATAAACAATAGTATAAAGAATGGTGTTTTGCAGGCCACATATTTTGATATAATATATGAACTACCAAAGCGTTGGAGTAGGGACCCAGATATGAAGCCAGATATAGAGATAGATAGAGAACCAAGAGGGTGGAGGAAACAAAAGATTACTTAAATGGGAGAATATGTGTTAACGGGAGTGACCTGTTTTTTTTCTGTCCTTTTCTATCTTTCTCTGGCTTGTATCCATTTGGCCCGATTCAGCCTACTGTTTTAAGAAGTTTATCCCCATCCAGGTGTCAATTTTTTACTGGTGAGCGGTAGCGAGCCAGCATATTTTTTTATTTTTGTTTGACAGCAGGCTAAATTTGTAAATTTTTCGATAGAAAAATTTCTCCGGCGAAGCCGGATTTCTTCATATAATGCTGGCTCGCTTTCGCTCGCCAGGAAGAAATCGACACCTACATGGGGATAAACGTCTTAAAATAGTTGGCTGAATGGGCCCGAATGGATACAAGCCAGAGAAAGAGAGAAAAGGACAGAAATAACAAAAAGCAGGACACCCCCCTTAATGTATGACAGCGGAGATTGGAAAATTAAAGAAATGGACACAGAAGCCAGAGAATCATGTTTTAAAAATTAACCCCTTCTGTACCTGCGACGTTTTTTTTAACTATATTCTATCTACATTTACACGATTTTGTTCAGCTTGCGAAGGATGGTAGTAAAACGGATTAAGCGAAATAGTTGGAAGCCTGTTTATTGCTGGAGGCCCTTTGTAAACTGAATAAAATCGTCTAATAGTTGCCAGAATAAAACGAAAAGGACGTCACCGGTACTGAAAGGGTTAATGAACAACCATATGAATGTTTTGTTTACACGGTTTAAGGGGAGATTTTCACTTAAGGTATTTTCTTTCGAACCTCCTTCTCCCTCATCTTTATAGCCCCATTAGTTTTGAAATGTTAAGATGTTCACCCCTTTAGTTTGGCGATGTTAGGACTATTCGCCCTATTTCTGTCAATTTTCCGACTTGTCTTGCCATTTTGGTATCGATTTCTTCCTGGCGAGCGATAACGAGCTTGTGATATATGAGGAACCGGACTTCGGCTGGGAGTACAAAATCATCTCTTAGGGGAGGATTTGGGGGTATTATTTTAATCTTGATGGAGGTCTAGGGAGAAAGCTAAAATCAAAACCTTAAAGTACGCAGTGCTTGCCTATGCATCACGAACAAACAAATATATTGCTGACCAAAGGAGGGACGGCATAGATAAATGTTGCTGTGGTGGGGATCTCAATGGTAGGTTTGCCAATACAGGGAACCAGTGAATATATTGATGACCAAAGGAGGGACGGCATAGATAAATGTTGATGTGGTGGGGATCTGAATGGTAGGTTTGTCAATACAGGGAACCAGTGAATATATTGATGACCAAAGGAGGGACGGCATAGATAAATGTTGCTGGGGTGGGGATCTGAATGGTAGGTTTGTCAATACAGGGAACCAGTGAATATATTGATGACCAAAGGAGGGACGGCATAGATAAATGTTGCTGTGGTGGGGATCTGAATGGTAGGTTTGTCAATACAGGGAACCAGTGAATATATTGATGACCAAAGGAGGGACGGCATAGATAAATGTTGCTGTGGTGGGGATCTGAATGGTAGGTTTGTCAATACAGGGAACCAGTGAATATATTGATGACCAAAGGAGGGACGGCATAGATAAATGTTGCTGTGGTGGGGATCTGAATGGAAGGTTTGTCAATACAGGGAACCAGTGAATATATTGATGACCAAAGGAGGGACGGCATAGATAAATGTTGCTCTGGTGGGGATCTGAATGGTAGGTTTGTCAATACAGGGAACCAGTGAATATATTGATGACCAAAGGAGGGATGGCATAGATAAATGTTGCTGTGGTGGGGATCTGAATGGTAGGTTTGTCAATACAGGGAACCAGTGAATATATTGATGACCAAAGGAGGGATGGCATAGATAAATGTTGCTGTGGTGGGGATCTGAATGGAAGGTTTGTCAATACAGGGAACCAGTGAATATATTGATGACCAAAGGAGGGACGGCATAGATAAATGTTGCTGTGGTGGGGATCTGAATGGAAGGTTTGTCAATACAGGGAACCAGTGAATATATTGATGACCAAAGGAGGGACGGCATAGATAAATGTTGCTGTGGTGGGGATCGGAATGGTAGGTTTGTCAATACAGGGAACCAGTGAATATATTGATGACCAAAGGAGGGACGGCATAGATAAATGTTGCTTGGTGGGGATCTGAATGGTAGGTTTGTCAATACAGGGAACCAGTGAATATATTGATGACCAAAGGAGGGACGGCATAGATAAATGTTGCTGTGGTGGGGATCTGAATGGAAGGTTTGTCAATACAGGGAACCAGTGAATATATTGATGACCAAAGGAGGGACGGCATAGATAAATGTTGCTGTGGTGGGGATCTGAATGGAAGGTTTGTCAATACAGGGAACCAGTGAATATATTGATGACCAAAGGAGGGACGGCATAAATAAATGTTGCTGTGGTGGGGATCTGAATGGTAGGTTTGTCAATACAGGGAACCAGTGAATATATTGATGACCAAAGGAGGGACGGCATAGATAAATGTTGCTGTGGTGGAGATCTGATATGGTAGGTTTGTCAATACAGGGAACCAGTGAGTATATTAATGACCAAAGGAGGGACGGCATAGATAAATGTTGCTGTGGTGGGGATCTGAATGGTAGGTTTGTCAATACAGGGAACCAGTGAGTATATACTCACTGGCAAAGGAGGGACGGCTCACATAAATGTTGCTGTGGTGGGGATCTGAATGGAAGGTTTGTCAATACAGGGAACCAGTGAATATATTGATGACCAAAGGAGGGACGGCATAGATAAATGTTGCTGTGGTGGGGATCTGAATGGTAGGTTTGTCAATACAGGGAACCAGTGAATATATTGATGACCAAAGGAGGGACGGCAAAGATAAATGTTGCTGTGGTGGGGATCTGAATGGTAGGTTTGTCAATACAGGGAACCAGTGAATATATTGATGACCAAAGGAGGGACGGCATAGATAAATGTTGCTGTGGTGGGGATCTGAATGGTAGGTTTGTCAATACAGGGAACCAGTGAATATATTGATGACCAAAGGAGGGACGGCATAGATATATGTTGCTGTGGTGGGGATCTGAATGGTAGGTTTGTCAATACAGGGAACCAGTGAATATATTGATGACCAAAGGAGGGACGGCATAGATAAATGTTGCTGTGGTGGGGATCTGAATGGAAGGTTTGTCAATACAGGGAACCAGTGAATATATTAATGACCAAAGGAGGGACGGCATAGATAAATGTTGCTGTGGTGGGGATCTGAATGGTAGGTTTGTCAATACAGGGAACCAGTGAATATATTGATGACCAAAGGAGGGACGGCATAGAGAAATGTTGATGTGGTGGGGATCTGAATGGTAGTTTTGTCAATACAGGGAACCAGTGAATATATTGATGACCAAAGGAGGGACGGCATAGATAAATGTTGCTGTGGTGGGGATCTGAATGGTAGGTTTGTCATTACAGGGAACCAGTGAATATATTGATGACCAAAGGAGGGACGGCAAAGATATGTTGCTGTGGTGGGGATCTGAATGGTAGGTTTGTCAATATAGGGAACCAGTGAATATATTGATGACCAAAGGGGGGACGGCATAGATAAATGTTGCTGTGGTGGGGATCTGAATGGTAGGTTTGTCAATACAGGGAACCAGTGAATATATTGATGACCAAAGGAGGGACGGCATAGATAAATGTTGCTGTGGTGGGGATCTGAATGGAAGGTTTGTCAATACAGGGAACCAGTGAATATATTGATGACCAAAGGAGGGACGGCATAGATAAATGTTGCTATGGTGGGGATCTGAATGGTAGGTTTGTCAATACAGGGAACCAGTGAATATATTGATGACCAAAGGAGGGATGGCATAGATAAATGTTGCTGTGGTGGGGATCTGAATGGTAGGTTTGTCAATACAGGGAACCAGTGAATATATTGATGACCAAAGGAGGGACGGCAAAGATAAATGTTGCTGTGGTGGGGATCTGAATGGTAGGTTTGTCAATTCAGGGAACCAGTGAATATATTGATGACCAAAGGAGGGACGGCATAGATAAATGTTGCTGTGGTGGGGATCTGAATGGAAGGTTTGTCAATACAGGGAACCAGTGAATATATTGATGACCAAAGGAGGGATGGCATAGATAAATGTTGCTGTGGTGGGGATCTGAATGGTAGGTTTGTCAATACAGGGAACCAGTGAATATATTGATGACCAAAGGAGGGACGGCAAAGATAAATGTTGCTGTGGTGGGGATCTGAATGGTAGGTTTGTCAATACAGGGAACCAGTGAATATATTGATGACCAAAGGAGGGACGGCATAGATAAATGTTGCTGTGGTGGGGATCTGAATGGTAGGTTTGTCAATACAGGGAACCAGTGAATATATTGATGACCAAAGGAGGGACGGCATAGATAAATGTTGCTGTGGGGGGGATCTGAATGGTAGGTTTGTTAATACAGGGAACCAGTGAATATATTGATGACCAAAGGAGGGACGGCAAAGATAAATGTTGCTGTGGTGGGGATCTGAATGGTAGGTTTGTAAATACAGGGAACCAGTGAATATATTGATGACCAAAGGAGGGACAGCATAGAGAAATGTTGATGGGGTGGGGATCTGAATGGTAGGTTTGTCAATACAGGAAACCAGTGAATATATTGATGACCAAAGGAGGGACGGCATAGATAAATGTTGCTGTGGTGGGGATCTGAATGGTAGGTTTGTCAATACAGGGAACCAGTGAATATATTGATGACCAAAGGAGGGATGGCATAGATAAATGTTGCTGTGGTGGGGATCTGAATGGTAGGTTTGTCAATACAGGGAACCAGTGAATATATTGATGACCAAAGGAGGGACGGCTTAGATAAATGTTGCTGTGGTGGGGATCTGAACGGTAGGTTTGTAAATACAGGGAACCAGTGAATATATTGATGACCAAAGGAGGGACAGCATAGAGAAATGTTGATGGGGTGGGGATCTGAATGGTAGGTTTGTCAATACAGGAAACCAGTGAATATATTGATGACCAAAGGAGGGACGGCATAGATAAATGTTGCTGTGGTGGGGATCTGAATGGTAGGTTTGTCAATACAGGGAACCAGTGAATATATTGATTACCAAAGTAGGGACAGCATAGATAAATGTTGCTGTGGTGGGGATCTGAATGGTAGGTTTGTCAATACAGGGAACCAGTGAATATATTGATGACCAAAGGAGGGACGGCATAGATAAATGTTGCTGTGGTGGGGATCTGAATGGTAGGTGTTACGACCGGGCACTCGGGTACACTAGGGCTCTTACACAGGACTCGAGTATGGCTCGCTGCCACAACGGAAACACACGATCCCAACCCCAGAGTACTGCCAGCCGAACAAAAAACGCCACTACCCTCCAGAGTTCTATCTGCTATAACGGGGTATACAAGAACTCGGTACTAGCGTTTCACACAACAGACTAATAACAAGACGGGAGTTATCTAGTCTGGTCAACAATCAAACAAAGAAGAAAGTACTACAACACTAAAGAATAGTGTTGGCCGAAGCCGAAGTAATCCACCCTTGAACTAAGAACTTAAGAAGTCCTCCACCCTCTACTTCGGATCGGCACTATTACGTTACGTTAAACAATAGTCCTCGAGCATCAAGCAAGGAATCTTCTGATAAGTTAGATGCTTCTCGAATACTCGTAAGAAGTAAGTATCGGATTTTGAACAGCAATTTAATGAATAACTCACTGGTAATTAAAGGCTTTAAATTGACATAAGAAGAATTATAAGAATAAGCAATAGGATATGGCAAACATTAAGAAGAAGTACTCCGACAATGCACTGGCAATAGCCTACTAAGATTGTGCTCGTGGGCCACTAATCTCTGAAGTAGCTAAGCGTGCCACACATGAAATCAATAGTGCTTAAACAATAATATACATAAGGAGAAGCTTCAATACTATGCTGTATCTGCTGGTCGAGCAAAGTCTAGCTGGGATATCTAAGGTTAAGAGACAATGGCTGAGCAAGCGGCTCGTAGCCTAGCGAGGTCCTTAAGACTGTGCGGCCAAATTACGGTAATTGACGGGATGCTCTCTTGAGAGATCCAGATCACTAGTATCTGGTTCTCTCCTGGCGATCCTCTCAAAGTCAAGCAAATGAGATAGCACAGTGTTGGGTGGCACAGGCAAAAGCCCTCACTCGCAACACAGTGCTAAACTCCCACGGTACACAATCAAAAAGACCCCCTAGGCTTCCCACGTCTCCGTTGCAATTGTGCTGGTTCAACCAACCTAGCACTCATAGGAAATCACAACTCGAGGAACCCTATCCCAGTCTAGCATTACCTAAACCAGCAGAAAACAGGAACATGAATAATAGTACACAGGGAAATACATATACGAGTGCAACAAACATCAATCAATCCTATTCTAGTTGACCCTTCCAAAATAGGCTATCTAACAGGCACTTATCTCGTGAGAACTCAAGCGATAATACTTTGGCTGACTAAATCTGCACCAAAGGGGTCATTGAGGTTATACAGGGTCGAGAAGGGAAGAAGATAGGCTGTTCAGAGAGTAGAGAAAGTTCACATCAGTCGGAAGAATATGGATAGTTGCAAGGGATATGAGAAGTCGCTTTGCCTGATGAGTTCTGAAGCATGGTGGCAAAAACCTCTCTTTTTATACTCGGCCCTCTAGCGGCATATCTCAAACTACTTAAGGACCGCCCACTGGCAATCATGACGTCATATACTCTCTCAATCTGGGATTGACAAAGAACTTCCCACGCGCTGAAAGGGAGGAAGGGAGGAGGAAGGAGGGAATTAGGCCTACCGGCCCGCGTGGCGTACTCACTAATCCCACGCCACGTAATATCTCTCCTCTCATCATTACATACAAGTCCCACACACAATACTTATATCTAATGATATAAAATAGAACTCGTTGACTTAGAAGAAAACAAAATACATAATGATAATACTTATAGTACAACGGTTCACATAAACTGAGTTAGGAAACTCTACACAGACTACAGCCAAAGTTCCTGCCCTGACGATCCTAGCGAGAGTGGGGCCTGACTGGGCGTTCTGTACAGCATGCTCATACTCGACATGCGTCACATAGGTTTGTCAATACAGGGAACCAGTGAATATATTGCTGACCAAAGGAGGGACGGCATAGATAAATGTTGCTGTGGTGGGGATCTGAATGGAAGGTTTGTCAATACAGGGAACCAGTGAATATATTGATGACCAAAGGAGGGACGGCATAGATAAATGTTGCTATGGTGGGGATCTGAATGGTAGGTTTGTCAATACAGGGAACCAGTGAATATATTGATGACCAAAGGAGGGATGGCATAGATAAATGTTGCTGTGGTGGGGATCTGAATGGTAGGTTTGTCAATACAGGGAACCAGTGAATATATTGATGACCAAAGGAGGGACGGCAAAGATAAATGTTGCTGTGGTGGGGATCTGAATGGTAGGTTTGTCAATACAGGGAACCAGTGAATATATTGATGACCAAAGGAGGGACGGCATAGATAAATGTTGCTGTGGTGGGGATCTGAATGGAAGGTTTGTCAATACAGGGAACCAGTGAATATATTGATGACCAAAGGAGGGATGGCATAGATAAATGTTGCTGTGGTGGGGATCTGAATGGTAGGTTTGTCAATACAGGGAACCAGTGAATATATTGATGACCAAAGGAGGGACGGCAAAGATAAATGTTGCTGTGGTGGGGATCTGAATGGTAGGTTTGTCAATACAGGGAACCAGTGAATATATTGATGACCAAAGGAGGGACGGCATAGATAAATGTTGCTGTGGTGGGGATCTGAATGGTAGGTTTGTCAATACAGGGAACCAGTGAATATATTGATGACCAAAGGAGGGACGGCATAGATAAATGTTGCTGTGGGGGGGATCTGAATGGTAGGTTTGTTAATACAGGGAACCAGTGAATATATTGATGACCAAAGGAGGGACGGCAAAGATAAATGTTGCTGTGGTGGGGATCTGAATGGTAGGTTTGTAAATACAGGGAACCAGTGAATATATTGATGACCAAAGGAGGGACGGCATAGCTAAATGTTGCTGTGGTGGGGATCTGAATGGTAGGTTTGTCAATACAGGAAACCAGTGAATATATTGATGACCAAAGGAGGGACGGCATAGATAAATGTTGCTGTGGTGGGGATCTGAATGGTAGGTTTGTCAATACAGGGAACCAGTGAATATATTGATGACCAAAGTAGGGACGGCATAGATAAATGTTGCTGTGGTGGGGATCTGAATGGTAGGTTTGTCAATACAGGGAACCAGTGAATATATTGATGACCAAAGGAGGGACGGCATAGATAAATGTGGCTGTGGTGGGGATCTGAATGGTAGGTTTGTCAATACAGGGAACCAGTGAGTATATTGATGACCAAAGGAGGGACGGCATAGATAAATGTTGCTGTGGTGGGATCTGAATGGTAGGTTTGTCAATACAGGGAACCAGTGAATACATTGATGACCAAAGGAGGGACGGCATAGATAAATGTTGCTGTGGCGGGGATCTGAATGGTAGGTTTGTCAATACAGGGAACCAGTGAATATATTGATGACCAAAGGAGGGACGGCATAGATATGTTGCTGTGGTGGGGATCTGAATGGTAGGTTTGTCAATACAGGGAACCAGTGAATATATTGCTGACCAAAGGAGGGACGGCATAGATAATTGTTGCTATGGTGGGGATCTGAATGGTAGGTTTGTCAATACAGGGAACCAGTGAATATATTGATGACCAAAGGAGGGATGGCATAGATAAATGTTGCTGTGGTGGGGATCTGAATGGTAGGTTTGTCAATACAGGGAACCAGTGAATATATTGATGACCAAAAGAGGGACGGCATAGATAAATGTTGCTGTGGTGGGGATCTGAATGGTAGGTTTGTCAATACAGGGAACCAGTGAATATATTGATGACCAAAGGAGGGACGGCATAGATAAATGTTGCTGTGGTGGGGATCTGAATGGAAGGTTTGTCAATACAGGGAACCAGTGAATATATTGATGACCAAAGGAGGGACGGCATAGATAAATGTTGCTGTGGTGGGGATCTGAATGGTAGGTTTGTCAATACAGGGAACCAGTGAATATATTGATGACCAAAGGAGGGACGGCATAGATAAATGTTGCTGTGGTGTGGATCTGAATGGTAGGTTTGTCAATACAGGGAACCAGTGAATAGTGGGAGAGAGGAAGGAAGAAACCTGTGTACATGTTTCAGGTCAGGTCAAGTGAAGTTATTGAGGGATAAGCCTTTACAAAAACACCTCGTACCTTCTTTCTATGTTCTTATTTTTTGAAGAGTGTAGAGAGAGCAGGATCAGGGGTGTTGGAGAGATAGGAAGCTGTTGGAGTGGCTTTGCTATGTGTGTTATTAGTCTGTGTGTGTGTGGGCTTGTACAGAATGTTGCCAATTTAGCTACTTTATCGCTAGATCTGGAGGTATTTACTTCGACTTAAAGGCAAATGTTTACATCTAGCCGTA
Organism: Lithodes maja; assembly: GCA_037953745.1. NCBI lineage: Eukaryota > Metazoa > Arthropoda > Malacostraca > Decapoda > Lithodidae > Lithodes > Lithodes maja. Next base: position 19,173 of record JBAKBP010018946.1, on the reverse strand, counting down.
TGAACTGTTATGATATTCTGGAGATTTGAACCATTTTAGAGCGATATTCTAGAGATTGTGGCATTACTCTAGCGGTTTTTTGCATTAAAAAAAAATATTTACTATCTAGCGGTCTTGATTTGGTAAACCTGCATGTACGGAAGGGTGAAAGTTATAGAATTCCAAACTATCATAGACCCACTATAGTTTACAAGCTTCAGTATATCGTGGGTCTCTCTCTCTCTCTCTCTCTCTCTCTCTCTCTCTCTCTCTCTCTCTCTCTCTCTCTCTCTCTATGTGTATAAAGGAGACAAAAGACAGGTTGCATAAGACTAACAAAGGAGGCAGATATAGTCAGTGTGCAATATCAAAACAACTACATATTCGAACCTTTTACCAGGTATTTTGCACTAATTTCAGCTATATATGATTCCACAAATGTGTTCAGAGTAAATAACGTATTGAAACTATATCAACCCCTACTGTACCGGCGACGTCGATTTTTTTATATTTCAGCTACATTTAGACGATTTTATGAAGCTTAGGAAGGATATATGATAGCTTAACAGATTAATTGGGATAGTCCGTAGCCTTTTAATGGGTAGAGATCCTTCCTAACCTAAATTAAATCGTCTAATAGCTACCAGATTATAATGAAAAAGACGTCACCGGTACTGAATGGGTTTAACGTGTGAACATAAATACAATTATAATGTGTATCAGTGTTGGTCAAGTCTAAGTATGCTATATTGTACACAAATAATTGCAATATAGGTTGAGGGGATTTTCTTTTCTTTTTTTCTATTAATTAATGTATTCAATTTTGTTTTTAGTTTCCTCGCTAGACCTCCATCAAGCTTAGAAAGAACACCCCCTAGATCCCCCTTCAAGATAAATGTGAACATTATTTGGTAGAAAATTTTCCCGGCCGAAGGCCTGTTTCTCTTAAATATTTACAGGCTCGCGACAAACTAATGGGTCGATCGTCTTAAAATCTCAAAACTAATGGGCTAAACACGATGGAGAAATGGGTCCACAAAAACGACCCATCTCCCCTTAATATTAAACTTGCACTACAATCATTATGTGTTAGCAATTGTGAATTCAATGTGGAATTATTTGACAAATTGGTTGTGCCAGTGTTACTGTACGGCTGTGAAGTATGGGGACACCAAAACCTAGACTCTATTGAAATGTTTCATAAACAAAATGTATAAAACATTTTCGCTATCACACGGTCAACTTTCGCCAAGCATAACAGCGTTTCACTGGGCAAATTTGGCCAAGCAGCTTGGCGTAATTATCACACGGTACCGAGCAGTTTTGCCGAGCAAAGTGAAACGCACGAATACCTATCATGAATTACTGACAAAAACATATGATTATGAAAGTGTCCAGTCTTCATATTGTGTTTAATATCTTTAAATTAGTATGAATATTCCGCTTAATTAATACAATTATGTGGCGCATGTCAAAATTCATCATTCCGACGAAGCAGTGTTGGGAAAACTAGGCTATAGCCTAGCGGCGCTGAATGAGACTGCTTGCTCAGAATGTATACACTTTAACACCTTACGAGCGGCCTATGCGGTTTATAATATGTAGCCACCAGCGGGGTGTTTTTAGCCAAAATAGGGCTGTTTACGTGATCATTTTCATGCCTAAATAAGACCCAGAACGTAAAACAAGTAACTATCCCTGAAAGGGCATAAACAGAGCTTTCGAATGACACCATAACGATCCTTTTATGATGGCTAATTTTCTTGCAAAAACCGTGCAACGCGAGTGCAAAAAGCATGTAATTAGGCACTTTCCCCATACAATTCCGTATATAGCGAGTGAGAGAGGGAGGGAGGAGGTGGGATTCGTGTCAGTATGTTCGCCGCGGTGGTCTGGAGCAGTCATACGCTCGCTACTCTCCTGCCACCACTTGTCTCTCTCTCTCAGCAACATTACGTCTGAAATTGCCACACGACCTATGTCGAGCGCCGCCACATAGTCCACATTTATTATACTCGACTTATGTGGTGCGCCGATATTTAGGGGTTAAAGTAGGCCTAATTAGTTGTTTTTAGAGAACCCTAATCAATATTTAGAACAAAATCTACTACCAACCTTACGAAAAACGCCAATATGATATTGATAAGCTTCATAAATTATGTCTTTTCTCGTAATATTAATCAATGATAGCATTATACTGTACAGTACACCACTGTGAATATCATGTGATTATATGCAACAGAGCTAATGTTTCGTTGCATACTGCAGTATATTTTTGTATTTAACTGTTTAAATATAGTCCTACCCGGGCATAAGTTAATTCCAAACGTGAACTACCTGTAGTCTAACTGCTAGTATGTGTTAATCTTAATATCTACCATATAAACAAACATAACAAAGTATGCCTAGGCACATTGTAATAATATAGAATAAAACAAACATAGCCTATGAATGATAGCATTAATTAAATTAGCTATAATGTTATATCATATTCTAACTATTGCAAACTTTATTAACCAACTAATAATCATAACTAGTAAAATCATTATAAAATATTAACCAATCTATAATCAACTATGCTTCTATTAACCCTCTATATACAAGTAAAAATATACTAAGAAAAATAAAATAAAATAAATATAATTAACCAAAAACAAAACATTGTCCAAGCCGGGTCACGAACCTAAAACATCAGATTTAAAACCGTAACCGTTGCTGCTAGGCTAGCGCAACACTGGTATGGGAGCGGTGGTACAGTTATTTGAGCTAAGTATGGCTCTTGCTATTGTACTTCAGCTTGTCTTTGTCGCTTTATTGCAAAGTATTTCGAGATTAATACATATGTATCATATATATACCACTCCAAATTATATATTACATAGTTTTAAAAACATGCAAGGAGTACATTTAGGTCGGATTAGTGTTAAATAATGCCGAGGAGACAGCAATGAAAGTTGCGAGAGAGTGATGCAACTGTACTTTGCTCCATTTCTTACTGTATTTTACGTAATTTACCGTTAAATATGCAATGCACTTGCCAATTAATTTAGCATGATATTTGTTTAGTCTACCTCGCCCATACATCAGGGATAGGAGCCATAATAGTTTGTGAATAGGCCATTGGAAAGAGACAAAATATCAGTGTGAAATATGAACAAAAGAACTTAGTCAAATTATTTTAATGAGCTCTGGTTTTTCAGATATCTGTACACATAATATGATTGTTTCGGTCTTAATATAATAATTTGTAAACCTTATAAGTTGTAGGCATAATTTATACACACATTTCCTATTTATATATTTAAATTGAAGCTCTATTTAGCAGGAGGTATAGGTTTTATACAAATCCTTTTGGTGAGCATAATTTCGCCAAGCAGTGATTAGTGAAAAGAGTTCTGGCTTTGCTCAGCGAAACGCCCTAGTTGGGAGTTTTCGCCAAGGGGCGTGCTTGGCGAAAAGTTGCTTTGCTCAGCGAAAGTTGCCCGTGTGATAGCCCCTAAGAGTAAATAGAAGCAATGCCAATTGCATGGTGTATGGATAACTTGGACAGTTCAGCTTGAGTAGTACAATCTATAGCAATATGATTATTTGTTGGCTTCGTATAATTAAGGGTAATAACAATAACATGTCCTATATTGTATATAAGTTAATTAAACAACTACATGATACAGACGTATACAAATCTAAATGGACTTTACAAATTAAACGTATACTTGATCATTGCGATACTCGTTTTTGTGGGATAATAATTATCATGTAAATAGTGAATGAATTAAATGCACCATCAAACAACGGCTGACTGATATCGACCTCCAAAACTGGCAAAGTGATGTGAATCCATTAGAAATAATTTATCTTGCTAAGTTTCGTTGTGGGAGTCACAAATTGCCAGTCAGTACAGGTCGTTATCTCGAAGCTGTTACGACCGGGGCTCGTATAAAACAAGGGCTCTTAATCATTGGACTAGGAAAGCACACAGCCACAACGGTAACACTAGATCCAACCCCTGAACTTATAATGCCGGCGCACAAAAACACCTATACCCTCCAGAGTTAAATCTGCGATAACGGGGTATCCTATAACTCAGTATAAGTGCACTACTACTACAGGCTGATGATCTCTGATACAGCCTGATCACAACATACAATTACGGTAATAAGGTATACTAGTAAAAGATAGAGATCTTAATTAAATCACTCCAATGATTTAATGCAAACTAGAAGAAAGTATATTTAAAGTTACTCTAAACAATAATGAACTGTCACTCCTATACTAAAGAAAGTGAACGAAAGTCCCAAAGCATCGAGCAGGAATCTTCTGAAGAAAGTCTGATGCTAGGTTAAGATGATCGTATCGGATTTTGAACTGTTGTATAAAGCAGGAACAGGATATGACAATTGTAAGGACATATAGGGTTAACTGGCACGGGAATAATAACTGCGCAATAGTAGGAACTCAAACAGCAAAAGAAATACTTCCTCATCAACGAAACAGCCTACTAGGGTTGTGCAACTCAACAACAACCTAGACTAATAAATGCCGTGAATAATAATGCATACATAACAGAAAGAGTTTATAATCTAAATCTGGTGTCTGCTAGGCGAATAAAGTCTAGCTGGGATGTAGTAGGCTAGGAAACAATGGCTGAGCAAGCGGCTCGTAGCCTAGCGAAGTCCTTAAGGCTGTGCGGCCAAATTACGTTAATTGACGGGGTGCTCTCTTGAGAGATCCAGACCGCTAGTATCTGGTTCTCTCCTGGCGACCCTCTCAAAGTCAAAGCAAACGAGATAGCACAGTGTTGGGTGGCAGAGGCAAAAGCCCTCACTCGCAACACAGTGCTAAACTCACAAGGTACACAGTCAGAAAGACCACCTGGGCTTCCCACGTCTCCGTTGCGATTGTACAGGTTCAACAAAACCTAGTACACATCGGAAATCACAACACCAGTAGCCTTATCCCAGTCTAGCATTAAATCCCCCAGCAGACCACCACGATACAGAAAGGGAGACACCGTGAGTGTGTCAAACCTCTACAGACATAAATGGTAACCCTTCCAATATGCCTAACTAAACATGTGTTATCTGAGAGCTTCAGCATATAATACGATGGCCGATATATGAAATCGTGCAGAACCAAAGGGAAGTTATGATATTAACCCGGGAGCTGCGGGAAGACTCTTAAGAGTTCCCCCGGCGGACTGCGGGAAGACTCTCCTGAGTAAGTAAAACTAAAAATCAACTTTTGACATCGAAAAAAAAAAAAAAAATATTTTTATTTTTTTATTTTTTTATTTTTGTTTGGCCCCTGGGCCATGCAAAATCTCAGTCCTCTACCTCCCCTCCTTCCCCACTTTCCTCCTATTCCTCAGTTATCACCTATTTTCCCTATTATTCCCTTATTCTGAGGTATATTTTCGTGCTAACATTAGCGAGTTGCAAGCAGGGTGTTGTCATCACTGATAGCAATCGAGTGCAAGAGAGAGAGAGAGAGTATCGATCGACTGTGTCGCAGTGGCCTTGGGGAAAATGGGCGGGAAGGTAGCTTGCCTCACCCATACATTATACAACTCGCGGGCTATATCTCCGATTTTGACCATCCAAACGCTGTTTTCACTCGTTTTATTGTTGTTTCAGGTTAATACCTTTATAATCAACCCATAATAGGCGCATATGGATAATTATTAATGCTATTAATGGTACAATGAATATTTTAGTGACGAAAAACCTCAAATACGTCAGCACAGAGGGAGGTTTTCATTTACCCCCGTGCGCACTTCAGAGGTTAAATAGAGTAGAAGAATGAGAGGTAAGAAGTTGAGAGAGAGAGAAAGTGCTCTATAGGTAGAAGTCGGGAGACAGGGGGGCAAGGGACATGTGAAGGGTATGCTAGTCAGGAAAGCTCTGAGGAGAATAGCTCCTCTGGACCCCTCCAGGATCCCACACAAAGGCACGGTGGTCAGCCAATCACAGGCCGCTACGTCACCCGGCAGCAGGCCTGCAGAAGGTGCCAGGAACCACCAGCCAATCAAAACCGAGAGAAAAGACCACGCGGGCGAACAACTCCTCCGGGAGGGAGGAGGGAGGAGAAGGAAAAGCAACACTCGCCTCCCCCACCCTGCTCGCTCGCTCTCTCTCTCTCCTTCACTACAATGCATCTTATGTTCAACTCATGATATAAAATACAATGCATTGTCACAGGCGAAAACAAAGACCACTTCTACCCTGCCTGTGACATGACGATTCACAAGAAAGAAAGTACAACATTGTAGACAGACTGTAGCCCATTTCACTGCCCTGGCGAGTGCTAGTGGCTACCGGGAGGCGATTCTGCCAACGCTGGCAGGCGTCACAAAGCTAATATACCAAGATATTGAAACATGTGTGATCTTAATGCTGTGAGTGAGTGAGTACCATTATACATTAGTATGTCCCTCTTTAGCTTCTTAAAGATCAAAGTACACTCGGATACCAGTCTCAAGCCCACTCATAAGAATTCGTGGACCCTCTATGTTTTTTCTGTATGCAATTATAACAATCTGGAATTATTTGTGGATATAACTTGCTTGTCAATGAATAGTATATATTATATATATAGTTTTGTAGTTGATTTATAGAAAACTATAAACATATATTTGTTTCCAGAGATATACTTCTATAATTAGAAATAGGTGAAATCCACGAATTTGTATGAGTGGGCTAGAGACTATGGCAGCCGAGTGTACATCAAACTCTACTATAGAAATAATCTAAATGCAATGAAAATGTTCCAGCTATTTAACGTGACTAGCGTAAAACAACTGTCAAACCTAGCTAAGTGTTTTAAAACAATAATGTCAACATTTTAACTTATGTACAGAATCATCTGGTCCTTTGTCCATGTTTATGCAAACCCCCCCCCCCCCCCCCCTTCACCACCCCCAACCCCTCACGGACTAATCCTACATCTAACCTGTCCTTTCCACCCTCTCTCATCTCCAAAGCCCCCCAAATCCATTCCACCCCACTTATTCCTTTATGTTTTGTATAATTATATTGATAGATTAATCTCTAAACACTGTTACTGCATCGCTTACGCATGTGAGTAATATACTCCGACCTTGTCTGTATCCATAATGATAAGGAGCGATTATGATTAGTAGTAAAATGAAACTAAATATTATTAAGTGTTATCTGTACGTTTACTTTTATGTTTGTAACCACGACCCTTATAATGTTGTGTATTAATGGTGAGTAGTACTCTCTTACCCCGAAAGGGGTCGTAGAGTTAAATAATGTTTAATCGTTAATCTTTAATCTTTAATTGTGTGAGTATCTGAAACTCACACGAACATTAAATAAGTTGTTAATAATGTTAGGGTTACATAGTTTCAGTAATGGAATACATTTAAGTTTGATTTCTGACGAGCCGGCCTTGTTTGGGGATATTGCCTAAGAAGACGGTGTAATGATTATTATTTGTGTATTTATTTGTATTATTACCGGTATATATTGGTTTTAGTTTGCTCCCTAGACCTCCATTAAGCTTAAAGAAACACCATCTCAAAGACCCCCTTCCAGATAAATTTGTATATTTTTTGGTAGAAAAATGTCCCGGCCGAAGGCCGATTTCTCCTAAATTACAGGCTCGCTATCACTCGCCAGGAAACAATCGGCAGCTAAATGGTACGAAAAGTCTCAATATTGCGAAATAAATGGGGCAAAGGTTCTTAAAATCGCCAAACTAATGGGGCGAACGTCTTAAAATCTGAAAACTAATGGGACTAAACACGAGGGAGAAGGGGGTTCTGAAAAGTACCCAACCTGCCCCTTTAACCCCAAGTCATCCTGAGAAAACAGGTGAGGTAGGGTCCCCGTGGAGATACAGGTATGTAATAAGCAGGCAGGTAATAGCCCTTCGGAAGGATACGCGGAGTCTGTGCCTACAATGCCAATGGGTTAACCCCTTCTGTACCGTCAACATCATCATTATTTCATTCTGGCTACTATTAATCGATTGTATTTAGCTTGGGAAAGATCTCTAGCAATTATGAGGTTTCGAAATCTCTCAAACAACCATTTTCAACTGCCACAGGTTCTTCCTCCTGCATAAAATTGTCTTAATATAGCTAGATTATAATACAACATACGTCCCCAGTACAGTAGGGGTTCACACCAAGTCCTCCTGAGAGACAGCTGAAGTAGGGTCCCCGCGGGGATGTAGGTGACAAGCAGAAAAGCCCTTTGGAAGCACACGCGAAATCTGTGCCTACAATGCCAATGGATTAAAGGATTTTGCCCAAAAAGAGAAACTTTGATAGATATTAGAGATGGAAAAGTGGATCTGTGGGAGGATAGGGTGGCCGTACCGGAGAGATAGGTGTCAATTATTTCCTGGCGAGCGAGAACGAGCCTATAATTTAAGAGAAACCGGCATTCGGCCATGACATTTTGCTATCGAAAAATGTACAAATTTATCTTGAAGGAGGGTTTTGGGGATGTCTTTATTAACCCACTAGACCCCAAGGGATATAATAATAAATGACACCCCAGGCCCAGCCAAATGTCCTTTTTTTGTTTTCATGAAAACACACGGGATGGGTTAATAATGAAGGAAAAACAAAACCACCTCCAAGGTCATTTAGGGGTCCTGGGAGGCGGGGCACCACCATCACTGGGTGCCCTGCGCTTCTTCAAAACTCCCGCGCCTGCAGACCACAGCTGGGTGAGGCAGTGTGGCTGATGTATGATGCCTCCAGTTTTCGAGTGACACTTATTTACACTACTCGAGCATCATGTGTGCCTCCATAGTTTATCAAATGGCAATACATATCACAGAATGCCATTGTAAGTGAAGTTACAGTGTGATAAGTGTTAGAAGTGACGATGAGTGGCAAGCCTTGCGCGTGTCGTGATTGCCATAGTGACAGTCGGCCATCTTGCTCCCTGACAATAACAAAACGCACGGACAAATGCACACACAGCCTGCCTCCACCGCATGACTATCACACTCTATGTAGCAATGTGTACCTCCACAATGCATAAAATAACAAGAACTATTACTGAAAGTCATTGTGAGTGTTGGTAGAGTGTTATAAAATGTATATAGTCCAGTGTTTACAATACAAAGCCCCGAGCGTCCTGGTTATCATGGTGACGGCCGGCCATCATAAAGAACTTACAAACATACGCTACCACCACCCAACACAACTCTGGGCTAAGCTCCGTGGATAGTATACTTTGACTGCCTGTTCCACTGTTACTGCATAATATTTCGGTTACAATTATTGTATTGTGAGTGTCACTGTCACTTATATTGTGCGATGTTTTATAGGCAGCTTGTAAGTGTTCAAGGGTGTGATAGTCCCTGAAGCACTGCCAAACACAGGGCTACATCAGTCTGGGAAGGGGGAAGTTGAGAAAGAGTCTACTGGAACACATACGTATGCATGCTAATCCTGCCACCACCACAACTGGGCTAAGGCTTCATGTGGTTAGCTTACTTCTCTTTCACTCTTCCACTGTTATTACATAATATTTTGGTTACGACTATGGTATTGCTATCTTCAAGTATTGCAAGTGCTTCCTCAACACTTACACCCCTGCTGCGTGGGTGGCAGTGGGTGGAGGTGTGGTAGTCAGAAATGGTGTAGCACTCGCGAGTCATCAGGGTAGGAGATAAATTGGTGTCCCACTCCCGCGAGTCCCCACACACATGCGGCTGAACTTGCGGGGTTGCCAAGCATCAGTATTGTTCCGCAGTATCCTAAGATAGTTCCCATATAAATCTGAACATTCTAGGTGCCATAGGACAGGAGTAAATAAGGGCAACAGTGCGGTCGCATATGCTGCGGTGCTGGGAATTTGCATTACATACATAGGCAACGCATCACGCGCGGTGCTGGGGTCGAGTGGGTTAAGCTTGATGGAGGTCTAGGGAGGAAACTAAATATATAATGAAAATGTATATAAATGAGGAACTATATACGCCCATTCCCTCTTAAGTAAGCTAGTTCGAAACTTGTTAATTGCTGGAGTCTTTTTAGTTTAACTGAATATAATCGTCTACTATAGGTAGCGCCAACGAACTTGACAATAATCTTGATCCCTGACATCTCTGTAACTCAAAAGAGCCTAGTGCAAACGAGTTGTAAATATCCACACCTATTTCCTGGTGGACTCTTCCCAAATGATAGAAGCGTCAGCCCGATTGCTTTCATTCACATCGAGTTATAATAAGTTAAGGGGTCAAAATTATTGTCAAGTTCGCTGGCGCTACCTATAGTTACTAGTTACTACTGATAATGAAAAGGACATCACCGGCAATAAAGGGGTTAATTTATACTTAATACGCTTGTATTATTTTGGTATGTGTATACACATGCTGCAAAGGAGGGAATATTATAAGGAAATATGTAGGTAAGTGTGTGAAGGTGATGCCTCTGGAAATATATCCAATATTACTGAGGCTGCTGCTGACGACAACCCATCATAGCTTCATACATCACAGGGTTACCTTGACACACATACGCACGTATATATATATACTGTATAGTATATATATATATATATATATATATATATATATATATATATATATATATACAGCATATGTAGAGAGAGAATATGAATATTACTATTGTATAACTATTAATAGTAGTAGTAGTAGTAGTAGTTGTTGTTGTTGTAACACAAAGGAATTATGTACAGTCTACGACAGAACTTGTTGTAATGGCCTGAGGCAATGTATTAGTTCACTTATCTTTTAATAGATGGCCCTTTAATCGCTTCTAATAAAAGGGGGCGGGGTTAATATAGAGGTTGGAAGGAGGAGGAGTCAAACGTGTGTGTGTGTGTGTGTGTGTGTGTTCGAGAACAGCACGCAAAATAAGTGTATTTTAACATAACACATAGGCTATATTATGAGATTAGTTCATGCCGGATCACAAATGAGTAACACACATCAGGTGTTGCGTTATTTATGGAATTTAATATACAGACAATCAAGTTTCTATCCTTCGAACTTCCCATTCCCCCCTCCTCCCCTTCTCTCTGCTGCCTTCCCCTATCTCACCCCTTCTCTCTTTTTCTCTCCCCCTTCTCTCTCCTAACCGAATATATAATTTACCTCATCGTCGTGTTCAAAGCTGTCCATAAAAAAATCTTTGGTGTTTTAATAATACTGTTCTTTTTACCTCTACTGATTCTCAATTATTAACTCGTACTCTATTATTTACCTTATACAATGCGCTATAGAAAATAAATATATACAGTATGCTCCGTTGCAAAACACTCAAAGTTGCCAACCTTGGCGTCCTGGTTAGTGTAAACAATCGTATAAATATATAAGTAATTGAAACGGGATGTTACAATCCACGCATCAAGACAAGTTGGATCACATTGTAATCTAGCTTTGACCAAATTATAACCAAATATATATATCATAAAGACAAGATAATATCGGCTCAGTTAGAGAAAACACTTTAGATGAGCCGAAACGTGTTTTTTTTGTAATAAAAAAAAAATTCATATTAGAGTAAAAAAAAAAAACTACCATACCACTATTCACAGCACTGTGGTTGACCAATTCATAATCTACCTTAACATGTTGTTGTTGTTGTTTTTCCCCAAGCTGCCTGGCCGAACAGCCCCAAGGCCCCGAGCAAGGCCAAGGCCACAACCGAGTGCCCCCACAGAACCCTCCCCGCCGACCACAATAAAGCCTGGGTGACCGAAGCCACTCCATGGCGGGGAGCTGAGGAGGGCGCGGAAACGCCCGGGAAACCAAAGCCCCACCCAGGGCCCTGTGCCCCTCAGCAATTATGAAGAGAAAGTTGAGGGGCAAAGGAAAGATGTGACGCTTTGGCTTCCAATCTTGGTAGATTAGGAGGTCAATCCACGCAAGAGACGCCGTCTAGATCTAGAAAATATATAAGTAAAAGGAACAGTCAGAGTAAGCTATGGGTATGGCAGAGATCGCTCAGTTCTCACTCTGATAGACCAGCCCATCACCACATGACTAGAACCCAATCCTCTCAGCATCAGCTAGGAAAGGCCCTAGAAAGCCGCCTTTGGCGGGGGGATAGCTCCCCTATTTCAACCCTTTTCGGGGTTGGGCACCCGCCCATGTGGTTGACCAATTCATAATCTACCTTAACATGTTGTTGTTGTTCCCCAAGCTGCTGGCCGAACAGCCCCAAGGCCCCGTTGAAGGCCAAGGCCATAACCGAGCGCCCCCACAGAACCCTCCCTGCCGACCACAATAAAGCCTGGGTGACCGAAGCCACTCCATGGCGGGGAGCTAAGGAGGGTGCGGAAACGCCCGGGAAACCAAAGACCCACCCAGGGCCCTGTGCCCCTCAGCAATTATGAAGAGAAAGTTGACGCTTTGGCTTCCAAACTTGGTAGATTAGGAGGTCAATCCACGGAAGAGGCCCCGTCACTTGAGATCTAGAAAATATATAAGTCAAAGGAACAGTCAGAGTAAGCTATGGGTATGGCAGAGATCGCTCCGTTCTCACTCTGATAGACCAGCCCATCACCACATGACTAGAACCCAATCCTCTCAGCATCAGCTAGGAAAGGCCCTAGAAAGCCGCCTTTGGCGCGGGGATAGCTCCCCTATTTCAACCCTTTCGGGGTTGGGCATCCGCCTACCTTAACATGTAATATGACACGCTATGATTATTGCATTATGCTTTTCTCAGTGGATTCTTAATTACTAGCTTAATTACTGTGGCTTCCCATTATCAGTAAACAGTTCGGCTCTACCCATTGTAATGATTTACTACAAAGTAAGTCATCAAATTGAACAATTAACGATAATCCAAGTAATCTTGTTATGTTGTTTTAAAGTTGATATACTGTAAATTGTTTAGGCTTTTATATGTTTACTTCGTATTGTTTAAATGATCGTCCAAACATAATTAAAAGTATACTATAGCTCTGTGTATGTTACCTTGAATTTAATTTAATATGTATTATTTCACCGTCATTATGTTACGGTGAACATTGGAAACACATACACATTATATAATACATATAAAGGGATCTTAAAAGTAAACATTTACAATTTATATTTATGAAATCAATATGATCTCCACCCACAAGCTGCATCAACTACCTCCTGTATTCTCGTTGGAGCTGATTTAAACATTTTCCAACTTATATTAGGGCGGCGACGGATGGGTGTGAGTGTGTGTGTGTCTGTTTTGTATCCTGTGTTAGTGTTGGTGTGGTGAATGTGATGGACAGAGGAGAGAGGTTGAAGCGCCGTCTCCTCAAACATTACAAATTGTGGAGGTCACAAGTATATGTATTATCCAACTTATTCCTTAAGCCAACACAAATAACTTGAATCCTAAGTGTTATTGTTACACTTTATATATATATATATATATAAACAAATATAGACGTGTTCTTCGGGAATCGTAGCTTAATTAGGAATAGGATATCTAGCGAGGCAGCGAGTAACAGGTGTTGTTCGCTGCCTCGCTAGTTATCCTATTGCTAATCAATATATATGCGTTACTTTTGTCATCCCTAACATTTATTATTTATTTCATAAGTCGTAGGCGTGTGCATAAACCTTTAACCGTCTTGGTGGTGTAATGGTTAAGGTGTCTAAAAATCAGGTGTGTGATAACCCAGGTTCGAATCCCGGTGGATCACATACATGCTTTCATTAATTTCATTGGAGGCGTTTGGTGGTGTGGTGAAATTAATACAAAATAGATTATGTATATGTAAATTCAAAACAATCGCATAGTATTATTCTGCGTAGTTTAGAAGGTATCTTTTATGTCCTTGAGAGAGAGAGAGAGAGAGAGAGAGAGAGAGAGAGAGAGAGAGAGAGAGAAAATGAGAGAGAGAGGTGGGAGGGAGGGAGGGGAGAGGAAGCGGGTGAAGAAGGAGAGAGGGGGAGGAGGTGGAAATGGAAAGTGCGAAGGATAGAAACTTGATTGTCTGTGTATTAAATTCCATAAATAACGCAACACCTAATGTGTGTTACTTATTTGTGATCCAGCATGGGCTAATTTTATAATATAGCCTGTGTGTTATGTTAAAATAAACTTATTCTGCGCGCCCGTTCTCGAACACACACACACACACACACGTTTGACTCCTCCTCCTTCGAACCTCTATATTAACCCTGCCCCGTTTTATTAGAAGCGATTAAAGCGCCATCTATTAAAAGGTGAGTGAACTAACACATTGCCTCAAGCCAAGACAGCAGTTCTGTCGTAGACTGTACATAAGGTATAAGCCAGGTACCAATACTAGCTAAACATTTGATATCATGGCCAAAGAGAACATTATTGACGTAATATAACTTGTTTATGAGGCCATTCACGTTTTAATGGGGCCCACCTCGTTTTGGTTTTCGTTCTCTCTCTCTCTCTCTCTCTCTCTCTCTCTCTCTCTCTCTCTCTCTCTCTCTCTCTCTCTCTCTCTCTCTCTCTCTCTCTGGCTTGTATCCATTCGGCCCCATTCAGCCTACTGTTTAAGACGGTACATATTTAAACAAAACAAAATTGACAACAGGTTAAATTTGTACATTGTTCGATAGAAAAAGACGGATATCTCCATACAATGCTGGCTCGTTATCACTCGCCACGAAGAAATCGACACCTGAATGAGGATAAACGTCATGAAACAGCAGGCTGAATGGATACAAGACCGAGAAAGAGAGAAAAGGAGGGAACAAAAGCAGGTCACCCCCTTAAAGGGGAAGAGTTTATTTTTTGGTCGATTTTGTCGTATATTTATTATTGTTTTAGTTTCCTCCCTAGACCTCTTTCAAACTTTAAAACAAAAAAACATTCATTAGATCCCCCTTCCAGATTAATTTTTACATTTTCCGAGAGAAAAATTTCACAATTACAGGCTCGCTATCGCTTGTCAGGAAAAACAATCGACATCTAAAAGGCACGAAAGTCTTAATGTTGACAAAGAAATGGGGCGAAAGGTCATAAAATCGGCAAACTAATAGGGCAAACGTCTTCAAATCTCAAAACTAATGGGTATAAGCATGAGGGAGAAAGGGTACCAGAAAAACGGTCCATCTTCCTTAAAAGCACAGGTCCTGAATGTAAAGAAAGTGGCTGCTGTGAGGTGTTAAGGGGAGATGGGTCGTTTGTCTGGTCCCCTTTCTCCCTCGTGTTAAGCCCCATTTGTTTTGAGATTATATGACGTTTGACCCATTAGTTTGCCGATTTTAACACCTTTCGCCCCATTTCGTTGTCAATTTTAAGACCTTTCGTGCAATTTAGGTGTCGATTTTTTCCTAGCGAGCGATAGCGAGCCTGAAATTTGACGAGGAACCAGCCTTCGGCCGGGCCATTTTTCTATCGAAAAATGTACAAGTTTAACTTGAAGGGAAGTCTTGGGGGTATTTGTTTAACTTGAAGGGGAGTCTTGGGGGTATTTGTTTAACTTGAAGGGGAGTCTTGGGGGTATTTGTTTAACTTGAAGGGGAGTCTTGGGGGTATTTGTTTAACTTGAAGGGGAGTCTTGGGGGTATTTGTTTAACTTGAAGGGGAGTCTTGGGGGTATTTGTTTAACTTGAAGGGGA
Organism: Lithodes maja; assembly: GCA_037953745.1. NCBI lineage: Eukaryota > Metazoa > Arthropoda > Malacostraca > Decapoda > Lithodidae > Lithodes > Lithodes maja. The sequence continues at coordinate 3,645 of JBAKBP010018946.1, read as the reverse complement.
GTCTTGGGGGTATTTGTTTAACTTGAAGGGGAGTCTTGGGGGTATTTGTTTAACTTGAAGGGGAGTCTTGGGGGTATTTGTTTAACTTGAAGGGGAGTCTTGGGGGTATTTGTTTAACTTGAAGGGGAGTCTTGGGGGTATTTGTTTAACTTGAAGGGGAGTCTTGGGGGTATTTGTTTAACTTGAAGGGGAGTCTTGGGGGTATTTGTTTAACTTGAAGGGGAGTCTTGGGGGTATTTGTTTAACTTGAAGGGGAGTCTTGGGGGCATTTGTTTAACTTGAAGGGGAGTCTTGGGGGTATTTGTTTAACTTGAAGGGGAGTCTTGGGGGTATTTGTTTAACTTGAAGGGGAGTCTTGGGGGTATTTGTTTAACTTGAAGGGGAGTCTTGGGGGTATTTGTTTAACTTGAAGGGGAGTCTTGGGGGTATTTGTTTAACTTGAAGGGGAGTCTTGGGGGTATTTGTTTAACTTGAAGGGGAGTCTTGGGGGTATTTGTTTAACTTGAAGGGGAGTCTTGGGGGTATTTGTTTAACTTGAAGGGGAGTCTTGGGGGTATTTGTTTAACTTGAAGGGGAGTCTTGGGGGTATTTGTTTAACTTGAAGGGGAGTCTTGGGGATATTTGTTTAAGCTTGATGGAGGTCTAGCTAGGAAACTAAGAAATAAAGGAATAAATGAATTAATAGACACAAAAAACGGGCCATCTCCTCTTAAGCCTCTCGTAGCGGATACAGGGTTTTTAGTTAGCAAAGAGAATAAATACTTTCGAATCCAACAGTACATTCCGAAGCTGAATAAATATAGACAACCTAACATAAAGAAGCGTCATCGTGCACAGTGGGTTAAGGGAACCGACCCACTTTTTTTTTCTTTTTGGGTAGTAGCTATTCGATCCCATTCAGCCTACTGTTTTAAGACGTTTTTCCTCGTTCATTTGTCGATTAACACCTGGTGAGCAACAGCGAGCCAGCATATTTTGGATTATGTTTTAGACAGCTGACTTAGTTTGTACATTTTTCGGTAGAAAAATGTCTCTGGCGAAGCCGGATTTCTCCAAACGATGATGGCTCGCTGTAGCTCGCCATGAAAAAATCGATACCTGAATGGGGAGAAACGTCTTAAAACAGTAGGCTGAATGGGGCCCAAAGGATAAAACCCAGAGAGGAAAACCAAGTCGGTCCCCTTAAGTAATAATAATAATAATAATCTTCTGGTTACTTATATAGCGCCCGTATCTCCTCCTTCGAGGATTCACAAGCGCTTGGCTTTCTTTAGTCTACCAGAGACCATTACCCATCCCCCTTGCTCATGGGGAGATGGTAACCGCCGGCTGTATCCCAGAAAAACTTTTCAATCTGAGCGGGAATTGAACGCGAAACCTTCAAGATGGGAATCAGGCACGCTATCGACTGAGCCAGCCGAACGGCTGGTATACTGTACAGTGTACATATACTGTATATTGGAGTATTTATTAGTGGCCCCTCCATCAATGACGATATACCTATTAAATAATAGCTCTTTCAAACACCCGCGGTCAGCCTGTTTGAAACACCCGCCGCAGGGGAAAGAGTACTAAACATCATAAGTGCAACGCTAATTCTCTTATGGAACGTCTTTATGATTGGGTACTCACTACAAAAAAACTTCGTAAATAATAAACAATAAAAATTTACTTAATAATTGTTATATTAAGGTATTCCAACTCGTGGATGTTTTTTTTTGTGGATTCTATCCGAGACGCTGAACCAAGCGACGCCATTCCTCCTTCCTTCCCCTGCGGTCGTCCTGTGTAGAGGTGCCAAACCCGTCCTCCGCCTTATTCGACGTTCATTCAACTCTAGTGAGTCTTTTCCTCATTTGTATTTATCTGAGATGTTCTAGAATAGTTTTAGACTAGCTAGGACTGGCGGCCTCATTGGTACGTCCGGAGGGAAGTGTTAAAATAGGGTACTTGTGTGTAGGCGCCCAGTCGGTCCGCATCGGACGTGCGTGCCATGTGTATTTATTTTTGTTTCTGAGCCTTAGCTTTGCTATATCCTAGTTATTTAGGAGGCTATTTACATCCGCGGAACTATGTTTCTAGCCATCACTATGAGGTAGTTGCATTTTATTTATATTATATAGCACACATACTGGTTTAAGAGTTGCCCCACGTGGTGTGGAACTTTCCAGAATCGTAGTTTGCTCTTTTTCCCCTCGGGCGTGGGTTTTTCTGCGTTCCCTGCTGCTGTGTCATCATCGAAGGTAAGGGTATCATATGTTTAGTAATAATTAACATGAGCCTCGTGGCCAGCCTCAGTAGGGGTATTCTTAGCAGGCTAGGGGTATTTTTTATTACTTAATTAATACTGTGTATTAGCCCTAAGATGTGACCTTCGCTTTAATGTGGAGATATTGTACATGTTAGCAGAGACGTTCTGACTGATTTGGTGTTTTTTTTTGTTGGTGGCTGACTTACTCAGACAAGTCGGTACCTTCGAAATTTGTTTTTTACTTCCGGAGATCTTTACCGAGTATTGATGCCAGATGCTCGCCTTGCAGGCGAGAAAGAAAAATTCCAATAAACCCGGTGTGGTGTGGTGTACCACAAGACTCCCGGCGGAAGTGCAGATTCCTAATGCCCCTTTCCCACATGTGCGACTTCATACGATTTTCGTCGCCGAGGATGTAGTCTTGTCAATTCGCAAGGAATGTGTGCGACGTCTACGATTTTGACGTTAAAAAACGTTGACAAGTTTACACCCGGCGACAACGTCGCCGATGATAAGACGTAATCGGCGACATTATGCAATGTCACCGGCAAATTGAGCGATGGTTCGCCGATGACCTCGGCGAGAACTGTCACATTTGAATAAAATATTGCGAAATAATGCGAAGGATGAACGAATCCTCGGCGTATGTTCTGCGACGTTCGGCGAATTAAGCGAATTAAGCGATGGTTCGGCGAATACCTCGGCGAGATTATTCTAAAACTTTTTGCATACATTTCATGGCAAAAACATAAGAACATCAGAAAACGGGAGTCTGCAGAAAGCCAATCGGCCCACACAAGGCATATCCCTGTCACACCCAACCCCAATTACAAGGCCTAATTATAGACCCAAATCACTAATGCCTTGAGGACTGACCTCACCAAAACGGTCAGAGATCGACACAAGATTACGGGGTCTGCAGAGCGCCGATTGGCCCACACCAAGCAGATCCCCCCTCATAGCCTACCCAACTCAACTCGTCGAAAATGTACAAATTTATCTTAAAATCGCCAAACTAATGGGCCGAACGTCATAAAATATGAAAACTAATAGGGTTAACCATGAGGAAGAAAGGGGACCAGAAAAACGACTCATCTCCCCAATTCGGAGATTGGCAATGTCCGGCTTCGCCGGAGACATTTTTCTATCAAATAATGTACAAATTTAGCTTGCTCTCAAAACAAAAAATATATAATGTTGGCTCGCTACCGCTCACCAGGAAAATATTAAAACCTGGATGGGGGTAAACGTCTTAAAACAGTAGGCTGAACGGGGCCGAACGGATACAAGGCAAAGAGAGAGGGAGAGAAATAGAAAAAAAAAAAAAAAAAACGAGGAGAGAGGGAGAGGAAGATAAAACAAAAAACAGCGAGGTGGGCTCAATGTTTGCGTTA
>JBAKBP010018945.1:0-45657 GCA_037953745.1 Lithodes maja | reverse complement strand
CCCCCTCCCCTAAAAAAGATAAATTATATATACCGGTATATATATATATATATATATATATATATATATATATATATATATATATATATATATATAATATGTTGGTGTAGCCAGGTAATAAATTTTCTTTAAGGCAGGCGAGGTTGAAGGAAATACATGTATCAGCATTAATTATTTTATTATTATGACTTTCAATAGAACGAACAGCAATTCTCAGGTGTTCTGAGAGATTGTGCAAAAGGTGAGCAAAATTCATGATGATCCGACGCGTTTCGATAGACAACTATCATCTTCAGGGAATGGAAGGTAAGTGAATAGTTTTTTTTTTTTTTTTTTTTTTTTTTTTTTTTTTTAACATAGCAGCTTATTTATACATATTAGGTAGATCATAGTAAGGTTTATTGGGTGCTGGCTAGCATATGATTGGCTAGTTGGCGACCAATGAGGCGCGCGCTTTTCCTGCCTCCTGGTTGGCTGGGAGGGTTCGTAGATGCTAGATGTTGTCGTAGGGGGTCTGCTGGGCAAGGGGGGTGGGGGGGGGCGGGGCCCTTGTGAGGGGCGGCGGGCCAGTTGTATCTCGGGTTTCTGGTCCAGTTTGAAGCGTAGGGTTGAGACGCCCCTCAACCCTACGCTTCAAACTGGACCAGAAACCCGAGATACAACTGGCCCGCCGCCCCTCAGAAGGGCCCCGCCCCCCTCGCCCAGCAGACCCCCTCAACGCCCCTCAACCCTACACTTCAAACTGGACCAGAAACCCGAGATACAACTGGCCCGCCGCCCCTCACAAGGGCCCCGCCCCCCCCTCGCCCAGCAGACCCCCTACGACAACATCTAGCATCTACGAACCCTCCCAGCCAACCAGGAGGCAGGAAAAGCGAGCGCCTCATTGGTCGCCAACTAGCCAATCATATGCTAGCCAACACCCAATAAACCTTACTATGATCTACCTAATATGTATAAATACCCGGTAAGCTGTTATGTTATATCCTACCATGGCAGCTCGCCACCACCTGTAGGTGCAGGGGAGGAGGAGGTTGGGGGATGGTGATCTTCTGAGGAGGGTGGAAGAAGCTACAGTTGGGACTCCATCTGGGGGCCCATGTGCCTATTGGTCCCCCAATCCATCGCGCCCTTCTGTCAGTGTACACCACCATCTTCGGGAGTCACTACCTTCACCTCCTGGCAACAACATCGCCTGATTCACCATCATCTCACCACCAGGGAGATTTGTCTGACCATCGACGAGGGGATTAAGAACATCATCTCCTTCTTCACCACCATCATCGCCCACCTTCACCAACAACAGCGGCCTCTCCATACCACCACCACGTGGCATGCTTCTTAAGATCGAAAAACAAACTAAAACAATAGCTGGGTGGTTAGCCCACCATCTTTCATCTCTCCAACTCTTCATACTTACCACTTTACCTTCAACTTCAACCTCTAATTTCTACACTTGTGAGCCTCACTTCACATTGATTGATTGTTATATCCTATTCACTTACCTTCCATTCCCTGAAGATGATAGTTGTATCGTATAAATACGATAGAATATGACTCTTTTGTGATCTTGTATGTCTCTGTGACGTCACGATCTCTCCTACAGCACGACGTAGGACGAGTAGATCGTATATTATAAGATTGTAAATAAGTTAAGTTATAAAAGGCCTAATATGCTATTAAGCAATATTGCCATGGTCTTATGTAGTATATATGAATTTATCGTATATATTAATATAATTTATCGTATAGAGCAACCTAAATGCGGTACGATAATTTGGGCTCCTGGCGGTTTGCCAAGGCAGCAAGGTGTGCTTTTGAGGTACGCCAGAGCCTTCACGAACACCAACCAGTTAACATCTAATTTTCCGCCCTCAGTTGATCGTGCTTTTGTGCCTGTAATCACAATACACATACAGCAATACACTCAGCTACACCATCACGACGCTCTCATCGACATCATGACTGACTGATAGATAAGCATACATTATAATAATCATGTCCATTCCCATGTAATCATTTATTCTTTCTTTAACTTGACTCGTGTCTTGGGACCGAAGTCTCGTTCCCCATTGTCCACCGCCATATTGGATAAAACGTTCTCCCTTGCCTCATTGCCACGTGGAACTATTGGTGAGTTAATTCCTGGCTAATATTAACCCTTATAACCTTACCCTATATATACATTTGTTATGTGAGACCTTTGGATATAAATTAGCTTGTTTCAGATTGAATTCAATTTAGATATAGAGTAGTTTTCATTTAGATTGATTTTATTTGATTCATTATAGCTTAGTAATATTTAACTTCCATTGATAGTTTACCACATTGGTGCCCAGACCCGGGAATTAGCTACCAGTAAGGGATTTTAAGGCAATGAACAAGGGGACATATAACAGGATGCAGGAACAACTCTATGATAAACTGGCAAGGCTAGCCAAGCGATGGTTAGAGCCGGAATGCAGGGTCACATCGTTGTGCCTGCCTAAGTCCTGCATCCCACCCATCATCTTTCCCCAGTAATTTTCTTTTCCGTTTCGGACTTCCTGTGACTATTATGACCTGACCCAACATTTTTTCTTGTTCAATATGATCCATTAGTAGGTATTGCTATTTAGTGTACTATTTTTTCTCCATAACATAGAAGTCCGCCGGTTGGCGTCTCTTAATTAGACTATTATTTGGCCGTTGTTTTTGTAACGTAACATTTAGATACATAGCCTATAGGCTCGCATGCAAAATGGATAAAAACGATAAAGAGACACCGTCTAGTGGGGTGCTGATCAAAGCCCCTAAATATCAAAGGGCGGGACTTCGGGGAGTATTAAATAGGCTAATAGTGGACTTAAACACTTTCATCACTACTGCTCATCTAGAGGAATTGGAGGCCAGATTAGATAACGTCCAGGCTACCCACGGTCGTATTACGGCTCTGAGTGAGGTGATTGTGGCTGACATGATAGAGGAGGAAGAGATAATTACAGAGTGTGATAATCGCGCCCTCTATGACGAACCTGTCTTTAGAGCGAAGCGCCTATTACAGCGTGCTGTCACAAGTAAGAAGGGAGGCGATAATGAGGCCCATAGAAGGGCTGACCCAAAACAGACTGTACACCTCCCAAAGCTCAATCTTCCTACATTTGGGGGCAAGTTAACCGAGTGGTTAGCTTTCTGGGACGTATTTCGATCTGCGGTTCATGAATCCTCTTTGGATAATGTCCGCAAGTTTCACTATCTGAAGGGACAAATGGAAGGAGAGGCCTTACATTTAATAGAGGGTTTTGCAGTAGTGGGTGGTAGTTATCTTGAAGCGGTACACTTATTAGAGTCCACATACGGGGATAGAGAGCAGTTGAAGATGGCCCATGTCGTTGCCTTGTTGGGGCTCGCAGAACCACAGTATAAGGTTGATGAGTTGACAAACTTCAGGGCAAATATGGAGTGCCATACTCGATCGCTAGACACCCTAGGGCTTACCACGCAGGAAATGATAGTCATTATCTTGCGGCAGAAGCTTCCTATGGCAATACTTGATAAGGTAAGATCATAATTTTGAACTGGGGGAGTTCAAAACTCAGTTCAGCAAGGAGATCAATAATCTACAGTTGAACAAAGGGAGAATGTATGTGTCGGGAGGGAGTGAGAATGTGGAGAAGAGGGGAACAATAAGCATGACAGTGGGGACTAAAGTAAAGAAAGAGGGTGTGTACAAGAAACCTGGTCAGATTCTATGTAAGCTATGTAACAACAAACATAAATGGAGTTTCTGCATAAAATACCCAACAAATGAGACAAAACTAGCACAGGCGAAAAGATTGAAGCTATGTGTAGGTTGTCTAAGTGGGGAACATGGTAAGCAGGGACAATGTACTGCTACATACTTAAGGCCCTGTCGGCACTGCAAAGGACATCACTTTGATAAGTTGTGTCCTACAGCAGATAAAGTCAAAGACGTCAAAACAGAGGGTACTACAACTGTGACACTAGGTAGCACGCAAGACACCACTATATTGCCCACAATACAGATTCCCATGGAAGGTAATGACATTAACAAAGTTTGTCGGGTACTTCTAGATCAAGGATCTCAACGTTCCTTTATAAAGAGGTCCGTACTAGTGGGATTGAAGCACCGAATCGTAGGGGCTGAGACTCTTCGATTACAGGGCTTCACAGGGGTTACTGATAAACAAGACTACGAGATAGCGGAGATTTCATATTTCTATCGTAAAAACCGGTACTTTATGACTTGTATCGTAGTAGACACCCTACCAGAATATGTATCTGTGGGTGTGAAGAAGGTGGAACACGCATTACGTAGCAAAGGGGTTAACTTGTCAGATCCCATGGGAAATCAGAGTGAGGTGCATGTTCTACTTGGTGTAGATCATTATTATGAAGTAGTATACCCTGGATTTAAAAAGATGTGTGGTGTAGTTTTAATCCCCACTAAATTTGGATACTGCATGAGCGGAAAGGTGCATACTACACAGTCAAAGGTCCTGGTCGACACGGTCTCGATATATAGAGTCAATGTAACCGCGGCAGAGGAGTTGGGAAGGGAGGATTCCCAACCTAGTGACCCTAAGATGGCTGCCGAGTTCGACCTGGAACGACTGTGGAGATTGGATCACATAGGCATTAATCCTATGGAGACTGATTATGACTCGGAAGTTGCGCTACAAAGGTTTGACGAGTCTGTGTGCTACTGTGCCTCAGACAAGCAATATAAAGTTAGTTTACCCTGGAAGAACAGTGAGATAAGCCTGCCTACCAACTATGGTTTGGCATTAGGTCGCTTGCGCGCATTGCAGCGGAAATTGTCTAACGAACCGAGCACGCGCCAGGCGTATGACGATGTATTTCGGAGTTATGAGGATAGGGGCTTTATAGAGAGAGTCGATGTCAGGGAACCGTGTAAGAAGGGTAGGGTTCACTATCTGGCCCATTATGGGGTAAAGAAAGACAGCGTCACCACACCAATACGGGTGGTGTATGACTGTTCTGCCCACCAAGGACAACAACCCAGTCTAAATGACTGCCTGTTGACAGGTCCGTCCATGGTGTCGGACCTGTCCCAACATCTATTGCGGTTTAGGCTGGGGAAGTATGCCTATACCAGTGACATCGAGAAGGCATTCTTGATGGTAAAGCTAATGGAGGAAGATAGAGATGTTACCCGCTTTCTTTGGTTCGGCGACATTAGCGACTCTGAAAGTCCCATCATAATATACCGTTTTCGGGTTGTACTCTTTGGGGCCACTTGCTCGCAGTTTTTGTTAAATGCCACAATCAGAAAACATCTAGCTGACACTCATGAGGACACAAGTAAACTATCTCGCGGATTATACATTGACAATTTGCAGGGTACTAGCGATAGTCAAGATGATTTGTTGTATGCATACTGGCAAGCACGCAGATTGTTTGCGGATGCACATCTATTTCTCCGCGAGTGGGTTACTAATAGTGAAGATCTTCAGAGTTTAATACAGGTGGATGGTACGGCATCTCTTAACCAGGAAAAGTCCAGAAATTTGGGGATGATCTGGCAACCTAAACATGACATACTAACTTTTCAAACAAGGTCTTTTGCTCAGCAGACAGGAGCGCACACCAAAAGAAGTCTGTTGAGCAAAGTTGCGCAATTTTTTGATCCTTTGGGTCTAGCATTACCTGTTACCATAAGAGCTAGGATTCTAATGCAGGAAGTTTGGAGATGTAAAATAGGATGGGATGACAGTTTGCCTGAGGACCTGAATGACCAAGGGACATTGTTGTTGAATGAATATGCCATCCTATGTACTAAACCTATACCTCGTAAAGTGGCGGCGTTCGGTGACGTTACGTTACACACGTTTTGCGATGCTAGCGCCACGGCATACGGGGTAGCCATATATGTTGTTACTTCATTTGGGGCACATTTAGTTACAGCCCGGGCCAAGGTAGCCCCGGTTAAAAAGGTAACTATCCCTAAAATGGAATTGACTGCCATGCTGCTATTAGCACGTCTGGTGCAACATGTACGCGCAGCATACGAGAGTGAATTAAATATTGAAATCGTTCATGTATGGTGCGATAGTCAGGTCGCACTCAACTGGATACATAGCAAGAAGTCTCTGCCAGTTTATGTGCGGAATAGGGTAGATGAGATTAGAGCCCTTTTGCCAGACGTTGCTTATCATTATGTAAATACAAAGGAAAACCCTAGTGATCTCATAACTAGGGGTATAACGACTAGCCAGTTAATGAAGTCCGAATTGTGGTGGCATGGTCCAAAGTGGCTGCTCCATGAAAGTGAATGGACGATATGGCATGCTGTTGGTGAGGGACTTCTGCCACTGGAAACAGTGGCAGTTACAGCCCAACCAAATGAGCCACCGGGTTCTATCATGAAGTGGGCAAGATTCGGTGACTATAATAAACTAGTCAGGGTTGTAGCTTGGGTGTTGCGATATGTATCCAATCTTAAGCTTAAAGTAACGGGCCAACTCTGCAACAGGGGTCACAACATTGATGCTCGTGAATTTAAAGCAGCTGAAGTAACTTTGATCAAATGGGTTCAAATAGAAACCTTTTCCAATGAATTAGAATCCTTGAAAGGCTCGAATAAGACATTAATGCCTAATATAGTGCGTCAACTAAGGTTGCACCTAGACAATGGCCTCATCAGGTGTGAGGGTCGCCTGAAGTGGTCGGGTGTACCAGACGGCACAAACCGACCTATACTTATGCCAACAAGACATCACGTTACTGATCTATTGATCATACGTGCACATAGGGAAGTAAAACACTACGGGGTATGTCATATTATATCAAATTTACGTCTCACATGGTGGATACCCAGAGTTCGACAAGTAGCTCGACGCGTAGTGAGAAAGTGTGTAATATGCCAGAGACTAAAGGGTAAACCATATGCAACTGGACCAGCTCCACCTCTACCTGAATGCCGTGTAAAGCACGTAGAACCTTTCCAAGCGGTAGGATTAGATTACACAGGGGCATTGAAGACGAGGGAGCATGAGAAGGTTTATATATTATTGTTTACCTGTGCGACGTCTCGAGCGGTACACCTAGAACTATGTGATAATATGTCTAGCGAAGAATTTATGCTGGCGTTCAGACGGTTTTGTGCCCGTCGTTCATTCCATCAACTCATTCTTAGCGACAATGCTCCCACTTATGTCCAAGCATCAAAATATCTAAAGGATATGAGTAGTGATCCTACTGTCATCACTTTTTTGGGAGAGAAGAAGTGCGAATGGAGGTTCATTCCAGTTAAGGCACCTTGGTTTGGTGGAATGTGGGAACGATGTGTCGGCATAGTAAAGTCAGGACTAAGAGCGGTTGTAGGACGTGCTCTATTAAAGAAAAGTGAGTTGACGACAGTCCTCACAGAGATAGAGGCAGTCGTGAATGATCGCCCGCTTACATTTGTGTACACCGACCTGCAAGAACCACTACCATTAACGCCAGCTCACTTGCTATATGGAAAACCATTGACTGCGTTTCCATCTGATTTTCAGTCCATAGTAGAGTTAGAGGATCCCTCGTTGTACTCTGAGGTAGCGGTGTCTAAGAGATACCAGTATATATCCAGGATAATCGAGGATTTTAGGAAACGGTGGATTAGTGAATATCTGCTAGCATTGAGGGAAAGGAGTGTTACTCCCTCTGGTAGACCAACGGCACCTACAGTTGGCGAAGTTGTTTTAATTAAAGAAGATAGTCCTCGTTTATACTGGAAATTAGGCCGCGTATTGGAGGTATACAAGGGGGCAGACTCTGTAGAGCGGGTGGCGCTATTGAAGACAGCCACTGGAACTACTGTTCGTCCTATCGCACGTTTGTACGCTTTGGAGCTCGATTCCGCATTGCATCTGAGGCTCCACCTGTTATTGCTGGGTCCGAGGATTCTCAAAGGAACGACTCGCCTCTTACTGATGGTGATCATTCTCGGACCGGGACGCGTCCCAGACGCGCTGCTGCTGGCGCCGTCGACTTGTGGCGTCAGAAGATAGCCTCTGGGCAACTTTAGGTTTAAGGTGGGGTTCAGGTCTTTTTTATGGGGGGAGTGTATCGTATAAATACGATAGAATATGACTCTTTTGTGATCTCGTATGTCTCTGTGACGTCACGATCTCTCCTACAGCACGACGTAGGACGAGTAGATCGTATATTATAAGATTGTAAATAAGTTAAGTTATAAAAGGCCTAATATGCTATTAAGCAATATTGCCATGGTCTTATGTAGTATATATGAATTTATCGTATATATTAATATAATTTATCGTATAGAGCAACCTAAATGCGGTACGATAATTTGGGCTCCTGGCGGTTTGCCAAGGCAGCAAGGTGTGCTTTTGAGGTACGCCAGAGCCTTCACGAACACCAACCAGTTAACATCTAATTTTCCGCCCTCAGTTGATCGTGCTTTTGTGCCTGTAGTCACAATACACATACAGCAATACACTCAGCTACACCATCACGACGCTCTCATCGACATCATGACTGACTGATAGATAAGCATACATTATAATAATCATGTCCATTCCCATGTAATCATTTATTCTTTCTTTAACTTGACTCGTGTCTTGGGACCGAAGTCTCGTTCCCCATTGTCCACCGCCATATTGGATAAAACGTTCTCCCTTGCCTCATTGCCACGTGGAACTATTGGTGAGTTAATTCCTGGCTAATATTAACCCTTATAACCTTACCCTATATATACATTTGTTATGTGAGACCTTTGGATATAAATTAGCTTGTTTCAGATTGAATTCAATTTAGATATAGAGTAGTTTTCATTTAGATTGATTTTATTTGATTCATTATAGCTTAGTAATATTTAACTTCCATTGATAGTTTACCACAAGTTGTCTATCGAAATGCGTCGGATCATCATGAATTTTGCTCACCTTTTGCACAATCTCCCAGAACACCTGAGAATTGCTGTTCGTTCTATTGAAAGTCTTAATAATAAAATAATTAATGCTGATACATGTATTTCCTTCAACCTCGCCGGCCTTAAAGAAAATATATATGTGTGTGATATCGTGGAGTTGTCCGCCAGGGTATCTTATTTTCATTAAAAATAAGGTTACTAGGAAAAGAAGGATCCCCATCCTGATCAATATATTTTCAATCTTGCAATATTTCGGATGGTCGTCCATCATCAGGCTCTACACACTTGATCCTATAAATGAATGAATACATTTTTTTTTAAATTCAACATAGGAAGGATCTAAAATGTATCTATTAAAATATTTAACACAAAACTTACGAAAGAAGGTTATATAAGAGGTAACTAACAAAGTTAATACTATTAAGAATTTTACAAAAATATGAACAAATATTATAGCAACAATACAGTACCTTCACCTCGCCATGATAGCAGTCAGACTGAGACAAAGGTAGTGAAAACAGACACCAACATATGACGGTGACAACAAACAACAAAGTATTGTACCTATGAACCCTTCTTTTCCTAGTAACCGTATGTTTAATTGTGATATACAGTATATATATATATATATATATATATATATATATATATATAATCTCGATACTACAATAATCAGTGCTCCTCAGAGCTCTCCCAGTGTATACCACCTCCTCTATATAGGGTACGTGGTACCCGTCTTGCAACACAATCCCACCCTACTCCTACTCTGTGCAACTTTCCATCCCAAGAGTGAAACGTTACTCTCAGTCTTTCTTCTATGCAACAGCTGAGCTCTGGAACTTTCTCCCAGAATCTGTCTTTCCCTCCTCCTATGACTTAAATTGTTTCAAACTCCGTGTGTTCAGGCATTTTGACTCGAACTTCCCTTGATTTTGGCCCTGTCACTCTTTCAACTATGGGACTATGCTATGGCACTATGGAACTATGGCACTTGCTACAGGCAGTTCTGCCTTTTGTCTCCCTCACTCACATAGAGAAAAAAAGTGTATATATACTGTATACTGTATATATATATATAATGAGGATACGTGAATCCAAAATATACGATAGCTAATTCGAATTCTAGTTGGGGTATACCTAATAGAAACTAAATACAAGTATGGCATTTGGAGCTGGGTAAATATAGTATGCCATATTCCTATTAATGGATTCTTGGCACTGTATCAGATCGTATTTATGCTAGAGTAAGTGTGTATATATACAGTATGTATTAGGCCAAACATACCACTACCATCTGTACTGAGCTAACAAACACATGAGTTACTGTATGGGGCACGGGACAGCTGTGTGTATGTTGGAGAGCGTCTGGTGTGTGTGTGTGTGTGTGTGTGTGTTGTGTGTGTGTGATTTACATAGATACACTGGCCACACAGATCTTACGATCCCTTCGAGGTGGCCAGGACTTAATCATAGTAGAGATTGCAACTCTAAGAGAAAGTGGAAGGGAAGGATAGCAAATATGAAGGCTCTCTCCCCACCCTACGGTCCCTCCGGCAATTTGCCGTGCATGACAATAGTTAGAAGTGAATAACCTTACAGAGCTTGGAAATCGCCTGAAGGAATTTATAGTATAGTTAGAAATGGAAGGAAATGGCATGCATACCTTCAGACTTTTTTTCTGCTCTCTTCAACTGAAAGAAGTGTTAATTTTTTCCAGGTTCTCTTGTCAGTAATAATGTTCTACTCCAGACCAACTTCTCTGTGATATGAGTAACTGTTTTTTGTTTTTTTTTAAATATGTATATGGAGCCACTGTCTATAACTTCTTTAGGGAGCTTATTTCACTCACTAATTATACTGTGGGTGAAGAAATTTTTAATTGTGACTAGGTTTGCTTTCCTGCTTATTAGTTATAATTTGTTTCCTCTTGTGGAACTCTCTTTGGCTATCTTAAATAGATTATTGGAATTTATGTTACTTAATCCTTTTAGTATCTTAAAACACTCATATGTCAGCTGTCCCCATACTCTCTGTTTCGTAAGCAAAAACAGATTGAGTTCTCTTAATCTCTCATTGTATGGTTTATTTGTAAGGGAAGGGGTCAACTTTGTTGCCCTACGCTGAACAGATTCGAGTTTGTCTTTTACTAAGTAGGGAAACCAAAACTGCACAGCATACTCCAGATGAGGCCTCACATTAGTTTTGTATAATGGTATAACTACGTCTTTACTATGACAATGTTTCTAATGAATCCTAGTGCTTTGTTTGCTTTGTTAGCTGCTGCGGTCCATTGGCTTTTAGATTTTAGATTTTCGTTTATAAGCACTCCTAGGTCTTTTATCTGTGAGAGAGAGAGAGAGAGAGAGAGAGAGAGAGAGAGAGCGAGAGTGATAGAGGGAGCATCAGGAAGCGAGTGAAAGTGAGTGAGAGGCAGTTTAAGAGAGCTACACACTCTCTCTGCTCGTTGTGAAAGAGAGTTAAGTAGAGCTGTGAGTGACAGTGATGGCTAGGGGAGAGAGAGAGAGAGAGTTCCTTGCTAAATAATACAAATTTAAGGGATTGTCTTCCATAATGCAAGTATTCTAAAAATTTGTTAAATACCTGCTATGTATTTTTCTTAACCCCTTCTGTACTGTGAAGACTTTTGTTTATATTATCCACATGACACCCTGTCACACAAGTTATTTTTCTGGCAATTTGTTATCATTTTTTTCTAGCATTATTTTGGGTCTCTCGCATTGGAATCGGCAACTTTACCGAAGTTATATTTTGTTAGAGGGCGGAATTATTATACAACGTAAATTTTGAAGCTGCCACATTACAATTGCCCGAACAAAGTGACGGAATATACGCTCGTGTGACACTGCCTTAACCCCTTGTGGACTATGACGCGTTTATGCAGTTTTGTTTGGCTTACAATATTTTATAAAGTTGAGGAAGGACTTCTAAGAACCTAAGGGGTCAAAACCAGCTCAAATATGCCTCTTGACTCCCACCGATCCTTCCTAAGCTGAATAGAATTGTCTAATAGCTAAATGCATCATAATCCTCAAGGGGTTAACCTCAGACAAGTGTCGTTAGTTTTGAAAGCGGTAACGTGTATCGTCAATTAAGGGGGAGTGGGCTTATGTATTTGCTCATTTACTGTATGTATCTTTTTACTATTTGTTTTAGTTTTCTCCATACACCTCCATCAAGCTTATATAAACATCTGGCCAAGACCCTCCTTCAAGATAAATATGTACATTTTTCGACAGAAAAATGTCGGCAATTACCTCACCCTTAATATTTGTTTGCATCTTCACTGGGGAAAAACTAGAGGTCATTGCTAATCCAAACAACCATATCCAACTATCTAACTATATCACTTTCAAATTTCGTTCAAAGAGAGAATTATATTGTTACGTAAATGCACAGACTGCACAGACCCTCTGGTCCTTGCGAGGCAGCTAGGACTTAATTTAAAACAAGTAGGTATTTAAGAGAAGGGTAATAACGAAAGAGAGAGAGGGACACACACACACACACACACGCACACAAATACGGATGGACAGACGGACGGGCAGACAGACAGACAGCGAGCGAGCATCGGTAAATTACACTATGTGAGCCGACCTCTTGTGGCTTATCCTGATATTATATTTACTTATTATATTTACTTATCCTGATATTATATTTACTTATTATATTTACTTATCCTGATATTATATTTACTTATTATATTTACTTATCCTGATATTATATTTACTTATTATATTTACTTATCCTGATATTATATTTACTTATTATATTTACTTATCCTGATATTATATTTACTTATTATATTTACTTATCCTGATATTATATTTACTTATTATATTTACTTATCCTGATATTATATTTACTTATTATATTTACTTATCCTGATATTATATTTACTTATTATATTTACTTATTCTGATATTATATTTACTTATTATATTTACTTATCCTGATATTATATTTACTTATCCTGATAGTATATTTACTTATTATATTTACTTATCCTGATATTATATTTACTTATTATATTTACTTATCCTGATTTTATATTTATTTATTATATTTACTTATCCTGATATTATATTTACTTATTATATTTACTTATCCTGATATTATATTTACTTATTATATTTACTTATCCTGATATTATATTTACTTATTATATTTACTTATCCTGATATTATATTTACTTATTATATTTACTTATCCTGATAGTATATTTACTTATTATATTTACTTATCCTGATATTATATTTACTTATTATATTTACTTATCCTGATATTATATTTACTTATTATATTTACTTATCCTGATATTATATTTACTTATTATATTTACTTATCCTGATATTATATTTACTTATTATATTTACTTATCCTGATATTATATTTACTTATTATATTTACTTATCCTGATATTATATTTACTTATACTGATAGTATATTTACTTATTATATTTACTTATCCTGATATTATATTTACTTATTATATTTACTTATCCTGATGTTATATTTACTGCCTAATGGGAGACTGGCCGTTTGTTTGGTCTATTCATTCAATTATTCATATATATTTTTTAGTTTCCTCCCTAGACCTCCATCAAGCTTAGAAAAAACACCCCCTAGCCCCCCTTCAATATATATAAATTTGTAAATTTTTCGGTAGAAAAATGTTCCGGCCGGCCGAAGGCCGGTTCCTCCTAAAATTGCACCTAAATGGCACGAAAGGTCTTAACGTTGACAACGAAATGGGGCGAAAGGTGTTAAAATCGCCAAGCTAATGGGCCGAACGTCTTATAATCTCAAAACTAGTGGGGCTAAACATTAGGGAGAAGGGAGTCCAGAAAAACGGTCTGCCTCCCCTTAATGAGGATTATGTTTCGTTTTGCCATTTTCGAGCAATGCATTTTAGCTTATCCCTTAGGCTAACAAAACGCCTTCACAGACTTCCTTCAAACTATTCTCGCTAAACTAATGGGGTGAAACGTCTAAATATCTTCAAACTAATGGAGTGAAACTGGGAAGGTCCAAAAGTACGTTCATTGGACCAATTAGGGTTAAGGGATGAGTATGTTATTAGATGTGTGTGAGAGAGAGAGAGAGAGAGAGAGAGAGAGAGAGAGAGAGAGAGAGAGAGAGGAATATCTTATGTAATATATAATTTTGTCTCTTCCTTTTAAGGCCTCCCTTGACGGCTGACTTATCTCTCAATTTCTGCCTTAATCCCACTGCAGGGAGCGAGAGAGTGAGTGCGATAGATAGATACATAAATATCTTTCTGTTTGCCTCCTGTCTCTCTAGAAATGTGAGAGTGTCTAGGCTAGGCCACTTCATAGTAAATTACGTTGATGTACAGTAGTCTTTAAAGTTCCTAATATTTAATTATGTGATTTAGATACGATAGAGGTGATGAACAGTGAAGCTAGAACACCTAATTGTATGAAAAGATGTCAAAGATTTGCTTAGGGTGTTGACTGGACGGAGGTTGGTAGAACAAGAACTCACTTTGGAGTCCCTAATGGCTTTGTTTATCTGCACAAGCGCAGTGCGTTCGGTAAACATATCTCATTACTTTGTACTGATAAACAACAAAGTAGTGTAATTGGAATAATAACATGCTATTTGCCCATATTTAGTTCTCGAATAATCTATTCTTCCCGAAATATCCCCTTCCTTACCGGCGACGTTTCTTTATTATAATCTAGCTAAAAATATAGCCGATTTTGTGCAGTTTAAGAAGGATCAGTGGTAGTAAAAAGGGATAAGTGAAGTAGCTGGATGCTTGTTGGTTGCTGGAGGCCCTTTTTAAACTGAATATACTCGTCTAATAGTAGCCTGCATATAGTTAAAGGGACGGCACCGGTAATGAAGGGGATATACTGTAGACCGTTCAACTTAAGGCTACAGAAACATTCAACTTAAGACTACGGATAGGATAAATAACGCTACCTTAACCTACTGTAGATTACGTAGCAGTTTCCTCAGTGACGGAGCTTAGAATGGCGCAGTACAGTAAATTATATACTTAAGATTATCTCTTACCATGGTTATATAGAAGCTGTTTCTTAAGGGGACAGTGGCTGTTTGGTTGGTCTATTAATTCATCTATTCATATATTTGTTTAGTTTCCTCCCTAGACCTCCATCAAGCTTAGAAAAACACCTCCTTCAAGATCGATTTGTACATTTTCGGTAGAAAAATGTCCCGGCCAAAGGCCGATTCCTCCTAAAATTAGAGACTCACTATCGCTCGCCAGGAAAAAATCGACACCTAAATGGCACAAATGGTCCTAATATTGACAAAAAAATGGGGTGAAAAGTCATAAAATCCCCAAACTAATGGAACCAACGTCTTAAAATCTCAAAACTAGTGGGGCTAAACATTAGGGAGAAGGGGGTCCAGAAAAACGATCTGTCTCCCCTTAACACAGCCCAAAATTTGTATTATTCATCTTCTCTACTTCAATTTGTATTATTCATCTTCTCTACTTCAATTTGTATTAGTCATCTTCTCTACTTCAATTTGTATTATTCATCTTCTCTACTTCAATTTGTATTAGTCATCTTCTCTACTTCAATTTGTATTAGTCATCTTCTCTACTTCAATTTTTATTAGTCATCTTCTCTACTTCAATTTGTATTAGTCATCTTCTCTACTTCAATTTGTATAAGTCATCTTCTCTACTTCAATTTGTATTAGTCATCTTCTCTACTTCAATTTGTATTAGTCATCTTCTCTACTTCAATTTGTATTAGTCATCTTCTCTACTTCAATTTGTATTAGTCATCTTCTCTACTTCAATTTGTATTAGTCATCTTCTCTACTTCAATTTGTATAAGTCATCTTCTCTACTTCAATTTGTATTAGTCATCTTCTCTACTTCAATTTGTATTAGTCATCTTCTCTACTTCAATTTGTATTAGTCATCTTCTCTACTTCAATTTGTATTAGTCATCTTCTCTACTTCAATTTGTATTAGTCATCTTCTCTACTTCAATTTGTATTAGTCATCTTCTCTACTTCAATTTGTATTAGTCATCTTCTCTACTTCAATTTGTATTAGTCATCTTCTCTACTTCAATTTGTATTAGTCATCTTCTCTACTTCAATTTGTATTAGTCATCTTCTCTACTTCAATTTGTATTAGTCATCTTCTCTACTTCAATTTGTATTAGTCATCTTCTCTACTTCAATTTGTATTAGTCATCTTCTCTACTTCAATTTGTATTAGTCATCTTCTCTACTTCAATTTGTATTAGTCATCTTCTCTACTTCAATTTGTATTAGTCATCTTCTCTACTTCAATTTGTATTAGTCATCTTTACTTCAATTTGTATTAGTCATCTTCTCTACTTCAATTTGTATTAGTCATCTTCTCTACTTCAATTTGTATTAGTCATCTTCTCTACTTCAATTTGTATTAGTCATCTTTACTTCAATTTGTATTAGTCATCTTCTCTACTTCAATTTGTATTAGTCATCTTCTCTACTTCAATTTGTATTAGTCATCTTCTCTACTTCAATTTGTATAAGTCATCTTCTCTACTTCAATTTGTATTAGTCATCTTCTCTACTTCAATTTGTATTAGTCATCTTCTCTACTTCAATTTGTATTAGTCATCTTCTCTACTTCAATTTGTATTAGTCATCTTTACTTCAATTTGTATTAGTCATCTTCTCTACTTCAATTTGTATTAGTCATCTTCTCTACTTCAATTTGTATTAGTCATCTTCTCTACTTCAATTTGTATTAGTCATCTTCTCTACTTCAATTTGTATTAGTCATCTTCTCTACTTCAATTTGTATTAGTCATCTTTACTTCAATTTGTATTAGTCATCTTATCTACTTCAATTTGTATTAGTCATCTTCTCTACTTCAATTTGTATTAGTCATCTTCTCTACTTCAATTTGTATTAGTCATCTTTACTTCAATTTGTATTAGTCATCTTCTCTACTTCAATTTGTATTAGTCATCTTCTCTACTTCAATTCACACAATATTTTGAAAAATGAACGCAACCTTTTCATATCCGTCACATCTGTATTCTTTCCCAATAGCGAGTAAACTTATTAAGGGAGCCCACCTCACTTTGTTTTTCCTCTTTCTCTCCCTCTCTCTTTGGCTTGTATCCATTCGGTCCCATTCAGCCTACTGTTTTAAGACGTTTACCCCTATCCAGGTGTCAATATTTTCCTGGCGAGCGGTAGCGAGCCAGCATATATATATTTTTGCTTTGACAGCAAGCTAAATTTGTACATTTTCGATAGAAAAATTTATCCGGCGAAGCCGGATTTCTCCATACAATGCTGGCTCGCTATCGCTCGCCAGGAAGAAATCGACACTTGGATAAGGATAAACGTCTCAAAACAGTTGGCTGAGCGGGGCCGAATGGATAGAAGCCAGGGAAAGAGAGAAAAGGAGAGAAAGAGAAAAAACGAGGTGGGCTTCCTTAAGGATTTGCTCGGCCAATATGCCTCAACTTGAAGCTCTGCAAGTCTAGTGGCATCTTCCATGCCTCAAGCCACTCACCCAGTTTGTGGAGATCAGTGCTGAGTTCTTCAATCCCTTTAGGAACGCTCACTGTTACTGAAACTTTAATGCCATTTGCAAACTTCAACACCAGAGAGACGGAGAGAGAGAGAGAGTGAGAGTGGGTGAGTTTTTTTTTTTTTTTTTTTTTTTTTTTTTTTATATATTCCAACTTGCTTCCTCTCGGGCATAGGCTGAGAGCCTTAACATTCACCGCTTTACAATGAACAGTGAAGCCCGTGAGGTCTTGTTCCAGTCTAGGGAGTGAGACATGTGAAGCACGTAGAGTACAATGAGCACCTGCCATCTTGCCTTCACATGAGGCACGGTGCTCACTCATGGCCCGAAACGACCCCATCTCTGAAGCCACCTCGTTCCCGTGCTTCACTGTCTCACCCCCTACACTCGGACTCTCGCACTTACACACACACACACAACGCCACCTGTTGAGCAGATAACTCATCAGGCATTGCACCCCTATAGCATATATTGAATATGGGAATATTCATACAGTGCTATTTAATCAGGGAACAATGAGGGTATTTTATTGACGTTTCGGTGGGCTTGTGGTAATGCACTGATACTAGGTATAGCACAAATTCCATCCCAATAATATTTTCCCATTGATACATCGGGATTTGAACCCGGGACCTTTGGATTACCAGGCCAGTGGCAAGACCACTCCACCACACCTCCCCTGTGTAACAGTGTTTGTATGTTTTATGTTTGTATTATGCCTGTTAGCGAGCAACTACAAGGGAAACAAAATAATGGAAATGTATACCGGTACACAATAATTTGTTTAATTATATATACCGGTATATACAGTACAGTATATATATATATATATATATATATATATATATATATTTTTATATATATACACACACACACACTGTATATTATCATAAAATATACACCCACACTTCAGAGAATAAGGGACCATGGCTGTGGTTCATTAATATATAACACAGATAAAACCCTTGCATAATTCTCTCTCTCTCTCTCTCTCTCTCTCTCTCTCTCTCACATACATAAACATATACAGAATTAAAAGCTGTGTTTCTAAAGTTTAGTACCGGTATATTTCCTTCAACGTAAATTATAATTTGTAACTACTGTATAATAAATATTTATATTATTGTTATGTATTTCAAAGCTTGTATACGAAAACGTATAACTGTTTTCTTTATCTATATTGTTATATGGTATTACTTTCAAGCCTAACATTACTTTATGTTTGTTTATAAGAGTAACAGTCATGAATAACATTACTTTATGTTTGTTTATAAGAGTAACAGTCATGAATAACATTACTTTATGTTTGTTTATAAGAGTAACAGTCATGAATAAAACAAAAAAGTATAATTTGCAACAAGATTTTTTTTAACTCTGAAAATGAGTAAGGAGAACTTTGACTACACAGATTCTTTCCTAAGTTAAATAATACTTAGTGTTACCCAAGACATAATTTGACAAAAATATGATTGTATTCAAGGAGTTTCAATGGGTAATATAGGACTAATATATGAGAGAACATTTCTAGAATACAAAATTCTAGATTTTTACTGATTATTTTCTACGGAATAAGATAATTATGTGATGCCGATATAACATAGGGGTTAGTTATTCGACAAATATAGCTTAGGGTTAGCTATTCGACAGATATAGCTTAGGGTTAGCTATTTGACACATATATAGCTTAGAGTTAGCTATTCGACACAAATATAGCATCGGGTTAGCTATTTGACACAGATATAGCATCGGGTTAGCTATTTGACACAGGCATAGCTTAGGGTTAGCTATTTGACACATAAATAGCTTAGGGTTAGCGATTTGACACAGGTATAGCATCGGGTTAGCTATTCGACACAGATATAGCTTAGGGTTAGTTATTTGACACAGACAGAGCTTAGGGTTAGCTATTCGACACATGTAGCTTAGGGTTAGCTATTCGACACAGATATGGTGACCGGTCAACTCAACCAGTAGACCATTTCAACCAGTTGCTCTCAACCAATACCAAATCAAACAATACGGTTAGGTCAGGTTAGGTTTGGTTAGTACCGTACTATATTTTGGCACTGGTTTGGTTGGTCTTGGTTGATTTGGCACTGGTTGAGAGCTACTGGTTGAAATGGTCTACTGGTTGAGATGACATGGAACCCACAGATATAGCTTAGGGTTAGCTATTCGACACATATATAGGATAGGGTCAGCTATTCGACACATATATAGCTTAGGGTTAGCTATTCGACACAGATATAGCTTAGGGTTAGCTATTCGACATATATAGGATAGGGTCAGCTATTCGACACAGATATAGCTTAGGGTCAGCTATTCGACACAGATATAGCTTAGGGTTAGCTATTCGACACAGATATAGCTTAGGGTTAGCTATTCGACACAGATATAGCTTAGGGTTAGCTATTTGACACAGATATAGCTTAGGGTAAGCTATTCGACACATATATAGGATAGGGTCTGCTATTGTAGGCCAATTATAGTCTGGCATCTTCAAAAATAAGGTTATATTAGAAATCAGCCACCTAGCATAATCTACCTTCAGTCTAGGCGGGTGCCCAACCCCGAAAAGGGTTGAAATAGGGGAGCTATCCCCCCGCCAAAGGTGGCTTTCTAGGGCCTTTCCAAGCTGATGCTGAGAGGATTGGGTTCTAGTCATGTGGTGATGGGCTGGTCTATCAGAGTGAGAACTGAGCAATCTCTGCCATACCCATAGCTTACTCTGACTGTTCCTTTTACTTATATATTTTCTAGATCTCAAGTGACGGCGTCTCTAACGTGGATTGACCTCCCAATCTACCAAGATTGGAAGCCAAAGCGTCACATTTTTCCCTTGCCCCTCAACTTTCTCTTCATAATTGCTGAGGGACACAGGGCCCTGGGTGGGGCTTTGGTTTCCCGGGCATTTCCGCACCCTCCTCAGCTTCCCGCCATGGAGTGGCTTCGGTCACCCAGGCTTTATTGTGGTCGGCGGGGAGGGTTCTGTGGGGGCGCTCGGTTATGGCCTTGGCCTTGCTCGGGGCCTTGGGGCTGTTCGGCCAGGCAGCTTGGGGAACAACAACAACAACAACCTTCAGTCTAATTTCCGGTTCCAATGTAGAAGAGCCTCCAAATATTACGAGACAAACTTGCTTATCGAAAATTGCCGGGAAAAGTGCTCGTGTGATACCGCTTTAACCCTTTGGAATCTGTTGTGAGCAATATATGCCACGGTCGGTTCCCGGACAACTCAACCAGTAGATCATTTCAACCAGTGCCAAATTAAGCACTGACGACCAAACCAGTGTCAATTTAAGGGGGTAGTGCTTGTATTTTGGTCAATTTATATATTTATTTATTTTTGAGTTTCCTCGCTAAACCTCCACCAAACCTTTAAAACCACCCCATAGACCCCCTTTCCTGGAAAAAAAAAACATAAATTTTTCGGTAGAAAAATGCCACGGCCAAAGGCCCGATCCTTTTTAAAATTACAGGCTCGCTCTCGCTCGCCAGGAAAAAAATCGACTCCTAAAGAGTACGAAAGGCCTTGATATTGACAAATAAATGGGGCAAAAGGTCTCAAAATCGTCAAACTAACGGAACGAACGTCTTAAAATCTCAAAACGAATATGCTAAACATGAGGGAGAAGGGGATCCAGAAAAAGCGACCACTAAAGTACTACCTAAACCTAACCTAACAATCTTGGTTGTATTAACACTGGTTGAGAGCTACTGGTTGAAATGGTCTACTATACTCTATTCCAAGTAAGTAGGCCAAAACTCTTGCACATTAACCTCTATAACTCACAAACGACTAGAGTAATCGACCTAATATTTTTACCGTTTAGGAAGGATCAGCCAGGGAATAGGTGTAGAAATTTACAGTCCATTTGCTCTAGCCCTTTTTGAGTTACAGAGGTTATTTACAGATTTCCGGAGTACCTATTTGGAATGGGGTTGAGTTGTCCGGTCACCAACATGATCTGCTTGGGTTTTGTAGATGGATCGGGATAATATACAGAACAAAATACAATAAACAATAAATAAATACAAATTAATAAATATATAAATAAATAATAGCCGTTCGTTCACATTAAAGAAAATGTTTTGTTTTGTTTTGTTTTGTTTTGTTTTTTTGTCAATATAATATTTAAGTTTGAAATATGTTGTGTGTTAATATTGTAGAGTGTGCCGAAATCCATTTTTTTGTAACCCTTTGAGTACGAGACGTTTTTATTTTAGCTATATTTAGACTATGTTGGGCTGTTTAAGAAGGATCTGTGGTAGTTAAGGGTTATTTGAGATAGTTTGTAGTTCTTTAACTGTTAGAGATCCTTCCTAAGCTAAATATAATCGTCTGATAGAAGTAAAAACAATTGAAAAAGACGTCACCCATACTGAAAAGGTTAATATATCCCCGTGATTCCCTGACAGACTGCGATTGTGCCAGAGTAAAACTATTTCTCCGTCATGTCTCTGTATTTAAGGAGCTCTAACTAACAGCTGTGCATATCCTCCTTTTCTCAGGTCCCTTTTACAGTTATTTTCCCAATCCCTTTTCCAATTCGTTTTCTAGTTCCTTTCCCAATCCCTCTCCTAGTCCCCTTTTCAGTTATTTTTCCAATCCTTTTCCAAATCCTTTTTCCAAATCCTTTTTCCAGTTTCTTTCCCAATGCCTATCCCAGTCCGTTTTCCAGTTCTTCTTTCAATCCCGTTCCCAATCCCTTTTCTAGTTCTTTTCCCAATAATGTTCTCAATACCTTTTCCAATCGCTTTTCGAGTTCCTTTTCCAAACACTTTCCCAATCTCAGTCGCTTTCCCAATCCTTTTCCTTGTCCCATTCCGAATCCCTATCCCAGTCCCTTTGTTAATCCCCTTCCCTAATCTGTTTCTCAATCTCTTTCCTAATTTATTTTGTCAGTACCCTTCGCAATCTCTTTCCCAGGCTCCTTCCCAATCCCCTTTATTTCCTTCTCAATTTTGATTTGGTGAACTGGTTAAACCCCTTGGATGGTAAAATAATAGGTCACTGTATTTGGTGAACTGGTTAAACCCCTTAGAGGGTAAAATAATAGGTCACTGTATTTGGTGAACTGGTTAAACCCCTTAGATGGTAAAATAATAGGTCACTGTATTTGGTGAACTGGTTAAACCCCTTAGAGGGTAAAATAATAGGTCACTGTATTTGGTGAACTGGTTAAACCACTTAGAGGGTAAAATAATAGGTCACTGTATTTGGTGAACTGGTTAAACCCCTTAGATGGTAAAACAATAGGTCACTGTATTTGGTGAACTGGTTAAACCCCTTAGATGGTAAAACAATAGGTCACTGTATTTGGTGAACTGGTTAAACCCCTTAGAGGGTAAAATAATAGGTCACTGTATTTGGTGAACTGGTTAAACCCCTTAGATGGTAAAATAATAGGTCACTGTATTTGGTGAACTGGTTAAACCCCTTAGATGGTAAAACAATAGGTCACTGTATTTGGTGAACTGGTTAAACCCCTTAGAGGGTAAAATAATAGGTCACTGTATTTGGTGAACTGGTTAAACCCCTTAGATGGTAAAATAATAGGTCACTGTATTTGGTGAACTGGTTAAACCCCTTAGATGGTAAAACAATAGGTCACTGTATTTGGTGAACTGGTTAAACCCCTTAGATGGTAAAACAATAGGTCACTGTATTTGGTGAACTGGTTAAACCCCTTAGAGGGTAAAATAATAGGTCACTGTATTTGGTGAACTGGTTAAACCCCTTAGATGGTAAAACAATAGGTCACTGTATTTGGTGAACTGGTTAAACCCCTTAGATGGTAAAACAATAGGTCACTGTATTTGGTGAACTGGTTAAACCCCTTAGATGGTAAAATAATATGTCACTGTATTTGGTGAACTGGTTAAACCCCTTAGAGGGTAAAATAATAGGTCACTGTATTTGGTGAACTGGTTAAACCCCTTAGATGGTAAAATAATAGGTCACTGTATTTGGTGAACTGGTTAAACCCCTTAGATGGTAAAATAATAGGTCACTGTATTTGGTGAACTGGTTAAACCCCTTAGATGGTAAAACAATAGGTCACTGTATTTGGTGAACTGGTTAAACCCCTTAGAGGGTAAAATAATAGGTCACTGTATTTGGTGAACTGGTTAAACCCCTTAGATGGTAAAATAATAGGTCACTGTATTTGGTGAACTGGTTAAACCCCTTAGAGGCTAAAATAATAGGTCACTGTATTTTTCTATTTTGTTTCTATGTATGTTCTTTTCTTCTATCCTTAGAATAATTGAGCGTAGGTATTAAAGAACTTTGACGTACCATTTAAAACACACACACACACACAAACATACACACACACACACACACACACACACATAACATTTACAGCACGGCACTTCTCTCCCTCTTGCTTTACGTCAACAGAAAAACAACCACAATGAGAGAGAGAGAGAGAGAGAGAGAGAGAGAGAGAGAGAGAGAGAGAGAGATGCAGGCAAACAACGCAACTCACTTTCTCACATAAATTCCTTAATATAATTGTCCCAAGTTCGCTAATAAATCCTCCCCCCCAGGGAAGGAGCGGTGGTGGTTGTTGTTGTTGTTGGTGATGGACTGGTCTATCAGAGTGAGAACTGAGCGATCTCTGCCATACCCATAGCTTACTCTGACTGTTCCTTTAACTTATATATTTTCTAGATCTCAAGTGACGGCGTCTTTTCCGTGGATTGACCTCCCAATCTACCAAGATTGAAAGCCAAAGCATCACATTTTTCCCTTGCCCCTCAACTTTCTCTTCATAATTGCTGAGGGGCACAGGGCCCTGGGTGGGGCTTTGGTTTCCCGGGCGTTTCCGCACCCTCCTCAGCTCCCCGCCATGGAGTGGCTTCGGTTACCCAGGCTTTATTGTGGTCAGCAGGGAGGGTTCTGTTGGGGCGCTCGGTTATGGCCTTGGAATTGCTCGGGGCCTTGGGGCTGTTCGGCCAGGCAGCTTGGGGAACAACAACAACAACAAGAAGCGGTGGTTGCTAAAGTTAGCTACAATTAGCAGCCCAGAAGTCGCTCACTCCGTCACACCGAAACAGAGGGAGAGCTTTAACAGAGAGTTATAAAGACAAGTAGTACAGTCGCGCTAATAAGTGATGTCACAGCACCAATTATGTTTTGATCAATAATTGGTATCAGCAATATTTACACACGATTTATTCTTTTTGAGTGAGATATACCAACATGTTCCTACACTTACCCACCCTATTCAACATCTATTCTTTTTGAGTGAGATATACCAACATGTTCCTACACTTACCCACCCTATTCAACATCTGACAGACATTAATGCAGCACTGAGCGAGCCAAACGTAATGACAGCTGGGACATGACTTATTAGCGCCACCGTACCTTAGAAGGTTTTACTACCCATACCGGGAGGCACAATGGATAAAGTTACAGATATGTAAGAGTACTGTAAATGCTGCTATTCTAATAAAGAGAGAGAGAGAGTGTGTGTGTGTGTGTGTGTGTGTGTGTGTGTGTGTGTGTGTGTGTGTGTGTGTGTGTATTACATACATACAGAGACCATACACTATTTGCTTCTAACGGGGTGGTCCGGCCTTAAAAGGTGCTGGTAAACGATTCAGTCCCATAAACTACAGCAATGGAAGCAAATGGACAGCAAAGCAACAGAGAGAGAGAGAGAGAGAGAGAGAGAGAGAGAGAGAGAGAGAGAGAGAGTAGGACTGAGCAATGCAGTAGTAGAGTCATTTTCAGAGCTTCCGTGACCGTGTTTAGGATACCAAAGTTTCTCAGTGAATTTAACAAGGGCAACTGATACTAAAAAAAATAAGCCCCCATACACCTCACCAAAATGACGGGAAAGTTGTTATTTTAGAAGTTTTTCAAAATGGCCGCCGCCGTCATCTTAACATTTTTATAAAGTTCTATTTCTTGAAGTGAATGGCCAAAAATGACAATTTTGGTGTCTATTTCCACTAATTTTGGTGTCAGAAGATCAATGGCATGGCACAATTAAAAAATAATTAATAAATAATTACCAAATAATTAAGTAAATAAGAAAATAATTAAGAAAATCAATGGGATGGCATAATTCATGATTTAGAGTCCCATTAACCTCAACATCTAAGACAAATATGATGTTGTTAAATCCACTGAGAAACTTTGGTATCCTAAATTAATAAAACATGAGACCTACTGCATTAAGATGTGCATCATATTTGTCCTGCAGTGATAGTGCAACTGTCAGAATCACTTCCGCTGTCATCATCGCTGCTCTCCATTTGTGGATGACTTGGAGTTTTTAGAAGATCCAGGAATGATGGAAGTGCAGGTTGGGTATAGCGTACTGGGAGGCATAAGCCATTTACAAGGTGCCATCCATGGCCAATTGGTGATGGATGATTCTGAAGCTGGAAATTCTTCTGCAGATATGTGAGGTAATTGGTGTGGTCGTAGACTGTCAGAATCAGGTACCAGTCTGATGATCTTCTTTTTCTTGAGTACTGACCACTTTGCTGCTCTCACCTCTGCTAGGGTCTTGTGTTTGGTGTCACAATAGATGTACCGGATAACAAATTTCTGTAAGTCATTGATGATTTCCTGTGTGACTGGGATGATTGTGCCACAACTTTTAAGGAGGTTGCGAGCTTCTGATGATTTTTCTACACGGTCAACAATAGTTTTCTTGCCTATTCCATAAAAGCCGGAGTTATGGTCGCATCCGGTAAGAACATAAAGTGGGATCAAAGACTCCGAGATTGCCTCACTACACAAACACCGAGCATTTATCAGCTGAGATTTGCGTTTCAAGCACAAGAGTCCTGATAGATGCCGAGCCACATAGGCTGCCTGAACGTAGTTATCAGTATCTTCAGTGTCTATGACAACTGCTTCTGTATACCCTTCTGACTGCAGCTTACCATAAAGAGTGAACAGAGCTGTGTCTGCTTCTGCATGGGTGTATGTGAGATTCTGCAAAACTTCATCTGTGGTGAGATTCCTTGCTGGTTTGCCAACAACACAGTGTATGAGCTGAATAGTGGTTGTAGATGCCTTTCTTTTGAAAGCAGCCTTGATAAATGCTTGAAGGCGAACTTTATTCTCTGGCTTACCAAGAAGAGCATGAAAGTATCTATTAGAAGGAAATTTGTCCTCTGACTTCATAAACACATTGCAAATGGACTGATTTTTTTGACGGTGTTGTCGTTCACTATCTTTGATGGAGAAGTCTTGCTCGTACGAGTCATTAACCAAGATAACACATTCTGCATTCGAATGTCTATTCAGGAACTGTGTCCAGATGTTGTTCATCCGTTATCCTTGGTCTGATGGGTGGTTCACCACGCTTGACTGTTTTGTATGGTTCAATTCTTTGCATCTGGCTCCCAAGTTCTTTGAGGCTATCAGAGAGGTACGAAGGCAAGGTGCTATTTGCAACTGGTCTATCATCATCTAGGGTAGGTAGATTTAGCTTAGGTAGGTCTGGCTGAACAAACATGACATTTGTACGATGTGATTGGCCACTTCCAGTCAAAGTGTCACTTTTGAAGTCATCGTTGTCGACTATACATATTGCCGGTGTTCCTTCAGAAAGTTCAAAAGGACACTCAGTTGAATGCTTCAGGTCAGTAACTGCCCAGAAATCTCTAAGCAAAAGCACATCATTGTAACTGATTCCCAGGCCATCCTTATGTAATATGTCTACCATTTCTCTGCTCTTTGTCATACCATGTAGCAGTACACCGAGGTTTGTCTCAAATGCAGTACGTCTTCCAGTGATGTAGCTGGTCAAAATAGATGCAATTGATCTGACTTGGGGCTTGTCATCGACTTCAGACTTTGTGGGGTGCTTTAACCAAGTGATGAGCTTCAAGAGGAGATCATTCAGGTCTTCATATTCTTCTAGCTCATGTATGTATGGAGGCCAAGGAACAGTTTTTGTTTTGATGATCTGATCTCTGAGTCGCCCAGCTACATTCTTCACCAGCTGATCGTCACTTACACCTAGAGAGCATATTGCAGCCTCAAGATATGAACCTGCAGCTCTTGCATCATATACCAGTTCACTCACATTCTTCTGACCTCGTTCATGAAATGCTATGTCATCTCCAAATTCCTTGATCAGAATTTCCTTCACGAAACTGAACTTTGCTGTGGAATAGTAACCATAATTTGAAGTAATGCCTTTGTAATCCTTTACAAGACCTTGCAGTGTACGGATTTCATGATCTTCAAAGATAACTTGACGGACATGATGAAAGAAGATATTTTGGGCCTCTCGAAGATTAACATGTTGCAGATGCTCTGTTTTTTCATCAGGAAAAGACTCCTTCAGAGGGTTGCTGACATAATTGCGCCAACATTCACGATGATAACGAATTTCCAATCCAAACGCCTTGTATTGAGTATTGTTCACATGTGTGGGGAGGTTCCTCTCACACCGCTCTCCTAGACAAAGTTGAAAGGAAGGCCTTTCGTATCATTAACTCCCGTCCACTCACCAACTCTCTGCAATCTCTCTGTCTCCGCCGCAATGTTGCATCTCTCTCGCTATTCTATCGCTACTATAATAATCAGTGTTCCTCAGAGCTATCCCAGTGCATACCACCTCCTTTACGTAGGGCACGTGGTACCCGTCTTGCAACTCAATCCCACCCCTACTCTGTGCAACTCTCCAACCCAAGAGTGAAACGTTACTCTCAAACTTTCTTCTACTCAACATCTGAGCTCTGGAACTCTCTCCCAGAATCAGTCTTTCCCTCTTCCTATGACTTAAATTGCTTCAAACTCTGTGTGTCCAGGCATTTTGGCTCGAACGTCCCTTGATTTTGGCCCTGTCACTCTTTCAACTATGGGGGAGGCACTCGCTATAGGCAGTTATGCCTTTTGCCTCCCTCAATCACATAGAAAAAAAAAAAAAAAAAAAATCGACTGTCTGGGATAGGTGCAAGTAGGGTATTCAATCTTTCTCTTATAGGCTCATCTGACAGACAAACTGTATGCAACTTGAACCGGTTCCATGCGTCTACTGTTGACAGCAGCAAAAGTTTGGACTTGCCAGGATTACTGGTTTTTTGTGGTCCTTTCATACACCACACACAGAGATTCTTATCATGAACCACTCCAGTACTAGAACGAAGCTTTTTAGGCACATTTCCTGGGAGTTGTTGACTTGAAGTTGATGCTTGAACTTCTTCCTGTTAAGATTTCCGTTTACGATTCTGTGCTTGCTGAATATAGCGATTACTACTGATCTGGGTGTAACATTTACTATGCATGTACAGGCCTTTAGGCCCCTTGTCCCACTCCACTGCTGCATAGGCATGCTGAAATTTATCAAGTTTCTTCCACCGAAAACACTTGCTCCTTAGATTCTCCCACTTTGTATCAGATGTCTTGTCCGTACTATCATCAGCTATACAGGGATGTTGACATAATATGCATTTTAATCCAGGTCCTGGGTCAGGCACATCACTAACTCCTCTACGTTCCATGCTTATGATTCTTCACGCCAAATTCGATGCAACAAACCTGAAAAAGAAGGAATTGATCAGTCAACATTCTTGGTTTACATTTTAAATTATATATTATATTATTTGAGTAAGTTTCAGAGGATCCGTGACCGTGTTTAGGATACCAAAGTTTCTTAGTGGATTTAACAAAATCATATTTGTCTTAGATGTTGAGGTTAATGGAACTCTAAATCATGAATTATGCCATCCCATTGATTTTCTTAATTATTTTCTTATTTTCTTAATTATTTGGTAATTAGTTATTAATTATTTTTTAATTATGCCATCCCATTGGTTTTCTGACACCAAAATTAGTGGGAATAGACACCAAAATTGTCATTTTTGGCCATTCACTTCAAGAAATAGAACTTTATCAATTTTTTAAGATGACGGCGGCGGCCATTTTGAAAAACGTCTAAAATAACAACTTTCCCGTCATTTTGGTGAGGTGTATGGGGGCTTATTTTGTTTAGCATCAGTTGCCCTTGTTAAATTCACTGAGAAACTTTGGTATCCTAAACATGGTCACGGAAGCTCTGAAAATGACTCTACTACAGGCAAAGTAATTCAATTCCCTCACTAAAATTACTTTAAAAAGTTGTCTCAAAGTTAGCGAATAAATCCTCAGACAGGGTGCTAAGGTTCATTAACACATAGCATTAAATCTCTACAATTATTAAGCCAGAATTCGCCAGTCCTGTGTGTGTTGTCGCGGTGCCTGCTCGACGTTCGTTCCGTTAGTTTGGTGATTTTGAGACCTTTTGCCCCATTTTTGTGTCGATATTAAGACCTTTCACCCCATTTTTGTGTCAATATTAAGACCTTTCGTGCTATTTAGGTGTCGAGCGAGCGATAGCGAGCCTGTAGTTTTAGAAGGAACAGGCCTTTGGCTGGGACATTTATGTTGAATGGGGCTCTAGGGGGTGTTTTGTTTAAGCTTAATGGAGGTATAGCGAGGAAACTAAACTATAAATCAATAGATATATACATAGGCCAAACACCAAGCACAATATATACATAGGCCAAACACCAAGCACAATATATACATGGCCAAACACCAAGCACAATATATACATAGGCCAAACACCAAGCACAATATATACATAGGCCAAACACCAAGCACAATATATACATAGGCCAAACACCAAGCACAATATATACATAGGCCAAACACCAAGCACAATATATACATAGGCCAAACACCAAGCACAATATATACATAGGCCAAACACCAAGCACAATATATACATAGGCCAAACACCAAGCACAATATATACATAGGCCAAACACCAAGCACAATATATACATAGGCCAAACACCAAGCACAATATATACATAGGCCAAACACCAAGCACAATATATACATAGGCCAAACACCAAGCACAATATATACATAGGCCAAACACCAAGCACAATATATACATAGGCCAAACACCAAGCACAATATATACATAGGCCAAACACCAAGCACAATATATACATAGGCCAAACACCAAGCACAATATATACATAGGCCAAACACCAAGCACAATATATACATAGGCCAAACACCAAGCACAATATATACATAGGCCAAACACCAAGCACAATATATACATAGGCCAAACACCAAGCACAATATATACATAGGCCAAACACCAAGCACAATATATACATAGGCCAAACACCAAGCACAATATATACATAGGCCAAACACCAAGCACAATATATACATAGGCCAAACACCAAGCACAATATATACATAGGCCAAACACCAAGC
Source organism: Lithodes maja (assembly GCA_037953745.1). NCBI lineage: Eukaryota > Metazoa > Arthropoda > Malacostraca > Decapoda > Lithodidae > Lithodes > Lithodes maja. Next base: position 14,924 of record JBAKBP010018945.1, on the reverse strand, counting down.
ACAATATATACATAGGCCAAACACCAAGCACAATATATACATAGGCCAAACACCAAGCACAATATATACATAGGCCAAACACCAAGCACAATATATACATAGGCCAAACACCAAGCACAATATATACATAGGCCAAACACCAAGCACAATATATACATAGGCCAAACACCAAGCACAATATATACATAGGCCAAACACCAAGCACAATATATACATAGGCCAAACACCAAGCACAATATATACATAGGCCAAACACCAAGCACAATATATACATAGGCCAAACACCAAGCACAATATATACATAGGCCAAACACCAAGCACAATATATACATAGGCCAAACACCAAGCACAATATATACATAGGCCAAACACCAAGCACAATCCCCTTACAGTTCCCAGACACCAACAGCGTCATTGTTGGGGGGACGGAAACAAACTCTTTCTTCATAACCGATGCCTGCGTCGTGCCCTGGGTTTGTAAATGTTTGTTTACTTGATGCCGTGCAAAGTTCCATTTTCCAGTACAACCAACATTTAGGGTTGTGGCTTAAGGGGGGATGGTTCACTTTTTGGGCGATTTGTGCATGTATTCATTATTTTCTAGTTTCTTCCCTAGACCTCCATCAAATTAAAAAAAACAACACATCCATTAGATCCCCCTTGTAGATTAATTTGTACATTTTTCGGTAGAAAAATTTCCCGGCCGAAGGCCGGTTCTTCCAATATTACAGGCTTACTATCGTTCGCCAGGGAAAAAATCGACACCTAAATAGCACGAAAGGTCTAAATATAAAGAAATGGGGCGAAAGGTCTTAAAATCGACTAACTAATGGGGCAAACATCTTAACATCTAAAAACTAATGGAGGTAAACATGAGAGTGAAAGTGGTCGAGAAAACCGGCCCATCCCCCCTTAAAACTAATAGGCAAACTACAGCAAACTAGACAGAACCATGATCAATTATAGAAAGCATTGTATTATATAGCTAAGTTACTCCTATTTATGAACCTATCTACTGTATCTATCTATTTACTCAAGCCCAATCCCCACTTTTCCTATTTTTATTTTATTTTATTTCATTTTATTATTATTATATTTTTTGTTGGGGGGTGGCCGACTCAAGACAGAGCAAGAACAGGGACGACACAAAACACAACAGAAAACATTGTACACAAATAAACAAAACACAAATTCACACACATCTACGTAACTTTTTTGAATTGATGTAAAATAAAGGTAGGGGCTTACACTAGATTACTCTTGGCCACGGTTCTTATCTCTACATCTTTACCCTATGGTTTGAGCTATCTAGCCTGTTACACAGGGGCTACCGGTACAGCACTTTTATAATTACACTCAGAACCCCTTCCCACCACACACAGTCGTCACTTAGTATTTACTTGGAAAAACAAACATAATAATAATAACAATAAATAATAATAATAATAATAATAATAATAATTATAATAATAATAATGTTAGCCAAAACCATTGCCATTAAATTAAAAAGGATAAAATTTCAGTTTCATTTACTGCTGCTTGCATATATGTTTTTACATCTTGATAGCGTAATGCATAAGTGCGCGGAATTCCGGTGTGAGTATCCTAGGTTTGAGTCCTTGGAGTGCCACATGTATTTGTTGATTTCATTAATTGAGTTTAGAGGTGAAGTTGGTTGGTGGAAAGAAAAAAAAACATAATACCCGGTAATATATATATATATATATATATATATATATATATATATATATATATATATATATATACCGATATATATATATATATATATATATATATATATATATATATAATATACTGTATATATTCATTCTAAGCACTCGACACAAGCGTTAGGATTGTGACTATACATTCTCGAAGTATCTGTAATTCCTTTCACGAAAATAAAGGATGTTATAAAGTTGAAATCTATGGCCTCATTTTTATTGTTTAATGGAGGAAGCAAACCCATTGAATTCTCACTGAACTAAAACAAATCCCCTCTCTCTTTCCCATTCTCTCATTATTTCTTATTCTCTCTCTCTCTCTCTCTCTCTCTCTCTCTCTCTCTCTCTCTCTCTCTCTCTCTCTCTCTCTCTATATATATATATATATATATATATATATATATATATATATATATATATATATATATATTTATATCTTTTAATACTGCTCCTCTCTCTCTCTCTCTCTCTATTTATATATATATATATCTTTCTTTAATACTGCTCTCCATGGTAACTATGTTTTCCATAATTATATTCTGTACTTGTCCTTCCCAACTTTCTCACAGAACCCCCCCCCCCTCTCTCTCTCTCTATCTATCTTTCTATCTATCTATCTAGGTTGTGGTTAGTACACAATGTAATGACCCACAAGGGTTCAATTCCTGACCTGAGTTAATATCTTCTCTCTTTGTTTTCTCATTTATTCTTCGTCTGTACTCGTTTCCGGCACTTCTTTATTCGTTTTCCTCTCCTTTATAGTTTTTTTTTCTCCAATGTTTGGTCGTTTTCTTTAAATATATACCGGTATATATATATATTACAAAACTCACGTGATAAGGCCGTAGTGCACCTACTGTTTCTTCTGATCTATCTACTATTTCGAATTGGGGCATAGATAATCTTGTTATTTTTTATGCTTCCAAATCTCAATTTCTCCACCTATCTACTCGTCCCAATCTTCCACATGGCAAGTGACTATCCCTTACTCTTCAACAATATACAAATCGACCCTAAAAAAAATTTCAATATTCTTGGTGTATCTTTTTCTTCTTACCTATCTCGGAAAGATCATGTTATGACTCTTGCTAAATCAGCTTCCCAGAAATGAGGTATGCTCCACCTTCACCATGAGTTCTTTCCCCACTCAGCTTCTTTCTCTGTACAGGGGCACAGTGCGTCGTTGTATCGAGCATTGTTCGCATGTATGGGGAGGTTCAACCCATACCGCACTTCTTGAAAGGGTAGAGTAAAAAGCATGTTGCCTCATCAATTCACCTCCTATTAGTTCCCTATAATCTCCCTCTACACACCGCAATTTTTCATCTCTCACTCTTCTACCACTATTACAATAATACATTTTCTTCAGAGCTGTCATTGTGTATGCCTCCTCCGTTTCAGAGAGTGGGAGGGAGGGGGGGGGGGGACCCGCCTTTCAACACATTCCCAACCCTGTTCTGTCCAACTCTATAACCCAAGAGTGAACTATTTTCCCAGTCTTTCTTCTACTCAACAAATAAGCTCTCAAACAATCTCCCTAAATCTGTCTTTCCCTCATCCCATGACTTAAACTGCTTCAAGCTCTGTGTGTCCCGAAATTTTGGAGGGGACACTTGATACAGGCAGCTTTGCATTTTGTCTCCTTCATACACGTAGACTAAATATAAAAACAATTATATACAGTATATTTTGTCGGGAAGTCGCCTAAACACCACTAACTGCCCCTGAAGGAACAGGTCAACCTAACCCCCCAAGCCTGATGCATATGAAGATCCCCAAACCCCTACAGGTGCCCTAATAGAGCTAGAAGACAAAACCTCCTTCAGCAGTAAGCCTCAGGAATGGACGGAACTTTCCCACCCATAAGCTCCCCCATTGGTCAAAGCAAGGCCATCTAGATTATGATGTCACGGCTGACTGGATATAGGATTGGCCAAAACGCCCGCTCTGGTTGCCACTCCATAGGCCGGCCCAGAATTATAGAAGAGGAAAACACAGGCACTGAGGGGTGAAAGACGGGCACTGAAAACCGCCAGAGCATCACTCAAACTGGCACATTAGGATCCAGGTATGCTAATGCTGGAAGCCCTGTGATTGGTTGGCAGCAGAACCAGGGATCCTCCAGTACCCCATACAAGGACCCCTCCACCCCCCTCTCAAGACACAGTCTCCTCTGCAGTTCTCTTGAACTCTGTTCTCTTCCTCCCCAAGCAACACCCAGCTCTTCCTGCAGTTGCAACAGCTGGCCTGGCAGAACACTCACAAGAAAGCAAACAAACATTTTATGTTTTGACAGATGAATGTTCTAGACTGTCATTCTCTTACTAAATATTTCTGTGCTGTCTATCTTTCCCCTAACTCTACCAACTTTCCCAAATTCTTTGACTATCTAAACCAGTGGTTCTCAACCTTTTTCACTCCATTCCCCCCTTCATGAATTCTCAACATTCGTGTGGCTCCCCTTCATTTTTCTCCAAAATCCCACCCCGCCAAAAATGGTAAAAAAAAAAAACAAAAAAAAAATGTTGATGAAGAGAACACCCTTGCTTTATTACAAAGTTTACAGTCATAATTATCTTATATTTGATAGATTTCTGTGATATGTTTAACTTACATCACTTGCCTACAAAAGACTAGTGGACACTAGCAAATTTGAATCTGGTTGGGAAAAAGTTCAATTAATCTCTGCATATTTTATCACACATCAGTGGGAAGGCTGATATTGTTTCTTTTCAGTCAGTTGACGAATCCGAGGTTGTGTCACTGACAATGCACATCTCATGTCGGGGTCCACATCCAATCGGTTCCGGCTTTTATTCTTGATTTGTAGAAGGGTGGAGAAACCAGACTCACATAAATAGGTAGTTGAAAAAGGCAAGAGTAGTTGAAGTGCAATCTCACTGACTTTTGGATATGACTGATGCATTGAACACCAGAATACATTCAGAGATTTTTCTTCATAGAGATATTTGGCAGCAGAATCATGTTTGAGATCAAGGAACTCGTCCTGAACATCACTGGGAATGGTAGTAATATCAAGAGTGCCAGAGAATGGATTCATTACCAACTTCCCTTCTTCCTCCTCGAATTCTGGGAAGTACCTATTAAGTTCACTTTCCAAGGATCTCAGATGCGGAGTGATTTCAGTTTTAAGTAATAGGTCAAGCAGACTATCTTCTTCATTCTCGTCAAGGACAGCTGAAAGGTTTTCAAACATGGCAACATTCCCGGCACCGACTTTCCTTTGCCAATTCTGGAGCTTGGCAAGAAATCCACGAAGACAATCCATCAGGTGAAACACATTTCTTTCCTTGCCCTGTAGCTTCAGATTCAACCTATTTAGCTGCTCAAATATATCTGCTAAATATGCAAGACGTGGCTCCCACAAAACCTCATTGAAGTGACTCAACAGATCATCTTTCCCTTGCATTTCCAGGAACAATTTAAGCTCCCTCCGAAGTTCAAACACTCGATTCACAACATTGCCCTTGGAAAGCCAGCGCACTTTGGAGTAAAAGAGGAGAGCTTCATGCTCCGAATCCATGTCTCTACAAAGGTTCTGGAAAAGGCGAGAGTTCAGAGCTCCAGCTTTTACAAAGTTGACGCATTTGACCACTGCCTCCAGGATCTTGCAAAGTTCATCAGGGAGGGTTTTCGACGCCAGTGCAAAACGATGGATCATACAATGAACCCCCTTGGCATTCGGAACTACTTCCTTGACACGCTTCTGGAACCCTGATTTTGATCCCAGCATCGCTGGAGCCCCGTCTGTACAGACTCCACAACAATTTTCCCAGGGAATCCTGTTAGCTTTGAAGAAAGAAGATAGCTTTTCCATCACATCTGTGATGGGACAGTGATGCAAGTTTTTTTTTTAATTCAGATTCCTAACATTATTTAGAAATGTATAATTTGCAACAGCCCACCATGGCCCCCTTAAATTCTTGCCATGGCCCCCAGGTTGAGAACCACTGTTTCTAAACTCTACAGTGGAACACATTCTATCCATTTCTCCTTTCTCAGAAATCTCCATCTTAGGAGATTTCAACGTTGACCACCGCCAATGGCTCTCCTCTCACACTACTGATTCACCTGGTGAACAAGCCTACGTCTTTTCTATCCTAAATGACCTAGAGCAGTTAGTTCAGCAACCCACCCGTATCCCGGATCGCATCGGAGATCGGCCCAACATTCTTGACCTGTTTCTAACTTCTAACCCTTCTTCTTATACTGTCGATCTTTTCTCTCCTTTGGGCTCCTCCGACCATAAACTTATCTCTGTCACCTGTCCTATCTCTCCAGTATGGCCACCCGATCCTCCTAGCCGGCGGCGCTTGTGGCACTTTGGCGCTGCCGACTGGGCGGCTCTTCGGCAGTACTTCTTTGATTTCCCATGGAATGATTTCTGCTTCCGTGGCCGGGGACCCTCGGAGAGTGCTCAACGCATTACCGAGGTAATCCTATCGGGCATGGAAGCATACATTCCATTCTCTTTCTCTCAGACTAATGCTAAAAAATCTTGGTTTACTCACGCCTGTTCTACTGCTGTCCGCAATAAGGAGGAAGCATTCAAATGGTACCGGCGCCTTAAAACTCAAGACTCTCATTCTTCATATGTTTCTGCCCGGAATCAAGCCAAATCTGTTCTTCGACTTGCCAAACACTCTTTCATCAATAATAAATGCACTGAACTATCCAACTCTAGCTCTTCCCAAGCTTTCTGGCATCTAGCCAAAAACCTCTCCAACAATTTCTCTTCCTCGTCTTTCCCTCCCCTTTCCAACTCTGATGGCACAACCATCACTTCTTCCTCTGACAAAGCTAAACTCTTCGCTCAAACTTTTGCTAAAAACTCCACCTTGGATTATTCCGGTGCTATTCCTCCCTCTCTGCCCTCCTCTCTCTTACTTATGCCTAATATCCTAATCTCTTCTAAAGATGTACTTTCTATCCTCTCTGGGCTTAACACTAATAAGGCGTACGGTCCGGACGGTGTTCCTCCTGTTGTTCTCAAAAACTGTGCTTCCGTGCTAACTCCCTGCCTAGGCAAATTCTTTCGTCTCTGTCTATCCTCTAACGTCTTCCCTTCATGCTGGAAGTTTGCTCACATTCAACCTGTCCCAAAGAAGGGTGACCGCTCTCAACCCTCCAACTATCGTCCAATTGCTCTCATCTCTTGTCTTTCTAAAGTTTTTGAAACTATTCTTGCTTCCAAATTTCTTAAGCATTTCTCTTCTCATAATCTGCTCTCAGATCGCCAGTATGGCTTCCTTAAGGATCGCTCTACTGGTGATCTTCTTTCATATCTTACTAACTCTTGGTCATCCTCCTTTCGGGACTTCGGTGAGACTTTTTCTATTGCACTAGACATATCGAAAGCCTTCGATAGAGTCTGGCATAAATCTTTAATTTCTAAACTACCCTCCTTCGGTTTCTATCCCTCCATATGTGCCTTTGTCTCCAATTTCCTTTCCGGCCGTTCCATAGCCGCGGTTGTGGATGGCCATTGTTCACTTCCTCACCCTATAAACTCCGGTGTTCCTCAGGGCTCTGTCCTATTTCCTATTCTCTTTCTATTTTTTATAAATGATCTCCTTAACTGTACCTTAATTCCTATCCATTCATACGCAGACGACTCAACCTTGCACTACTCCACTAGTTTTTCAGAACGCCCCAGCCAGCAATCCCTCAACGACAAACGTAATGAAGCCATAGTACTCTTAAATTCTGATCTAAATACTATTTCCAATTGGGGCAGAGAAAATCTTGTTAACTTTAATGCTTCCAAAACCCAATTTCTCCATCTATCTACCCGTCAGGATCTTCCAACGGACTATCCCTTATTCTTCAACAATACAAAAATCAACCCTTCATCTTCTCTCAATATTCTTGGTGTCTCTTTTTCTTCTGCTCTCATTTGGAAGGACCATATTACCAGTCTTGCTAAGGCAGCCTCCCAGAAGCTGGGTGTGCTCAACCGCCTTAGGGGGTTCTTTTCCCTTGCACAGCTTCTTGCTCTGTACAGGGGCATAGTGCGCCCTTGTATTGAGTATTGTTCACATGTGTGGGGAGGTTCCTCTCACACCGCTCTCCTAGACAAAGTTGAAAGGAAGGCCTTTCGTATCATTAACTCCCGTCCACTCACCAACTCTCTGCAATCTCTCTCTCTCCACCGCAATGTTGCATCTCTCTCGCTATTCTATCGCTACTATAATAATCAGTGTTCCTCAGAGCTATCCCAGTGCATACCACCTCCTTTACGTAGGGCACGTGGTACCCGTCTTGCAACTCAATCCCACCCCTACTCTGTGCAACTCTCCAACCCAAGAGTGAAACGTTACTCTCAAACTTTCTTCTACTCAACAGCTGAGCTCTGGAACTCTCTCCCAGAATCAGTCTTTCCCTCTTCCTATGACTTAAATTGCTTCAAACTCCGTGTGTCCAGGCATTTTGGCTCGAACGTCCCTTGATTTTGGCCCTGTGACTCTTTCAACTATGGGGGAGGCACTCGCTATAGGCAGTTATGCCTTTTGCCTCCCTCAATCACATAGAAAAAAAAAAAAAAAAAAAAAAAATGCTTTCCCCAGCCACTGCTGCAGCTACCGCCCTCAGTGAATTGCCCTGAACTCCTGGAGCTGCAGGCATCGATACAACGCCACACCCTTGGAGACCCTGACCCCCTTTTCACAGAGCTCATTTTTTTTTTTTTTTTTTTTTTTTTTTTTATAAAGAGACAATGAACGGAGGAAGGAAAACACAGATAAAACAAAAAGGTCCATGTGCCTAAAGGCATCCTCCATTCATAAAATGTTTTTAACAACTGGATTTAAACATTTGTAGATTGTAAGTTTGTGGAAAGCAATTCGAGGGAAGTGAATTCCAAAGAGTAGTAGTTCTAGGGATAAATGAATTTTGATAAGCAGAAGTTCTGCATTGTGGAGGAGAAAGTGTAAATTCATGGACGCTCTCAGCTGCCCTAGTTCTACGGGGAAAGATGTGGAGAGGCGGCACAATTGAAGCAAGTTCCTCGGAACAATTGCTGTGAAAATATCTGTAGAATAATTCAAGGGATGCAACGTTTCTTCGTATGGATAATGTAGGAAGGTCCTGTGTGATTGCAGGGTTATTGATTAATCTAATAGCTTTATTTTGAATTTTGTCCAACTGCCTCTATGCAACCACTCCACTTCCACTCCACAGAGGTGAACAGTAATCCATCTGAGAACGCACATGACTTTTATATATTACGGCCAACTGCTCGTCAGTGAAGAATTATCGAACTCTGTACAGGAGTCCCAATTTTTTAGAGGCATTCTTAGCAATGCTTCTAACATAATGTGTCCAGCTCAAGTTAGTAGTTAATGTTACACCGAGAATGTCAATACTAGGGGAAGTGGGAATATTTACATCATTAAAATATATATGGGAGTCAGTGAGATTCTGTCGGTTAGAAAATTGAATGTACTTGGTTTTCTGTGCATTAAAGGAAACTAGATTCTTTTGTCCCCATTCTTCAATTCTAGAAAGGTCCTGGTTCAGAGAAATTGCAGTGTTTATTTTTGAATTTATAAGATCGGGTTGGGTGAAAGAATTGGTAAATGTGAAGGAACTGTGGAGTGTTGAGTTATCTGCGTAGGAATGTATTGGATTATGAGTGGTAGATATGAGATCATTGATATGAATGAGGAACAGATTGGGGCCAAAACTGATCCCTGGGGAACACCAGCATTTATTGAGTGAAATTGAGAATAAAGGCCATCTACCATTACACATATTTTTCTGTTATGAAGATAAGACGAAATTAGTGGAACTAATGATGCAAGGCCGTAGTGTGACATCTTCGACAATAAGGATTGATGCCAGACTCTATCAAATGCCTTTGATATATCCAGTGCTATTGTATGTGTTTCACCATTTTGGTCTGTAGCTTGGTTGATTTGATGCGTAAGAAGGCAAAGAATGTCTGCAGTTGATCGACATCGTCTAAAACCATATTGCCTATCACAGATTAATTTATTATTCTCAAGATGCTTAATTATGTGATTATTTAATATAATTTCAAAGACTTTACCAAGAGTGGAAGTTATAGCTATTGGTCTGTAGTTTGATGGATCTGAAGAGGCACCTTTTTTAGGAACTGGATGGATGTTTGCTTCTTTCCAGGGTACTGGGAAGCATGAGGTATGAGTACATAGACGGAAAAATTCTGCCAATACAGGAGTGAGCACCAAGGAGCAATTCTTAAGTACTATTGGAGGAATTTCATCTGGACCAGGAGCCTTGTCTACTGAGAGATTCTGCAAAATAGTTTTGACATGTCTGGTGTGGATCTTAAGTGAGGGAATTTCAGGTGAATTAAAATTAAGTACAGGGACATCTTGATTTATTTCATCTAAGGTTGAGTTGGTGGAGAAAATATCCGCAAGAAGGTTAGCTTTACCTCGTGGGTCACTTACAAGATTGCCAGTCAGAGATTTTAATGGTGGAATGGATGAAGCAGTAGTGAAGTTGGATTTGAATGAGTTAAGAGTAGACCAAAATATTTTGTTATCATTTGGATTATTTAGAAGTTTATTTGCCTGCTTGTGGAGAAAGTTTGATTTAGTTAGGTTTAATACAGTTTGGCATGATTTCTGATGTTTCTAAAGTAATTAAAGGCTTCATGTGTTTTTGATGTTGTGTATGCATTGTAGGCTATTGCTTTTTGTTCAGTTACTCTAGCACAATTATGGTCAAACCATTTAGGTGAATTAGATCTTTTACTGTACTTTTGATGAGGAATAAAAGTTTCCATTCCAATTTTTACAAAATCTTGTATGTGGCTCAAGGTGGAGTGTGCATCATTAGAAAAGAAAGAGGTCCAGGGAATATCAATAAAGAAACCTTGAAGACCCTCCCAGTCTGCCCTATCGTAATGCCATTTAGTCACCAAAACAGGTTCAGAGTGGGAAGGTGTGGTAGGTGATAGACAGGTGGCCTGTATCAGACAGTGATCAGAAGATCCAAGCGGGGACCTCACTGTAACATCATAATTTTCTGAATTGGTTGTTAAAAATAAGTCCAGTAGGTGGGAATTATGATTAGGATTATCTGGTACACGGGTGGGTTGGTTGACTAGTTGAGTGAGATTAAATGAGTCTGCAAATAGCTCACATTCAAGACCAGCATCATCAGTCCTGGCTGAATGAGTGAGCCATTCAATATTATGGACATTAAAATCACCCAACACAGTGATTTCAGAAGAAGCATTTAAGTTGAGGACACTGAGTTGTGAGGACAGAGAATCAAAAAGACTTTGCTCTGGAGGAGTATTTGGGGAACGGTAGATGCAACATATGTATTTAAATTTACCAGCAGAAATTAATTTGTATATAGAATAATCAAAATAGGGACAATTGAAACTAGTAACCTCCTCCAGGGCAATTTCAGATTTTGCGAAGCAACATACACCTCCTTTAGGTCTGAAATTTTGGAGCAGTTGATAACCTGGAAAATTAAATTTAGACGTGTCCGATGTGGATGTTACTTGAGTCTCTGTCAAAAAAAGGAGAGTAGGGGATTCTGCTTGAAGAAATTGGTGTACAGAATTGATGTTAGAGTGAAGTCCCCTTATATTGCTAAAGAAAAAGCTGCACCGACGAGCAGCTTTGGGACGTTGCAATGCTCTTGACACAGTCGCATGATGACGACCGGGAGGGCCCTGTGTCAATGACCCAACCCTGCCGGGGGTGGATATCCGAGGGACCACCAGGTTTGCTCTTAACAATTGTACTGCCATATTTATTGGGTAAGGTGTATGGTGTTACATGTATGATATGTAGTGGGAAGAGTAGTGTTTTATGGATAGAGGATAGCAATGTAGGGCAATGTCGTGAAGTTGGATGTGTAATGTGTATGTTATATAAAGAGGGTTTTCCTGATACCCCTGATGTGTGAGGCAGAAAGATATGTATCCAGCTACCAAGGCCTGGGAGAGAAAATGGAATTCAGGCTATTCCCTGAGTCTCCCGAAACCTTGGCGGTAGTACTTCCCTGGGCGGGGCTGCCTACCCCTACTACCTGGTAACTACTTGGAGATCGAGCTGCCCAAAGTATTGAGAGAGGAGAGCCGGCTGGACACTGAGGCGCTCACCCCTTACTATTGAGGCTACCCTTCCCCTGAGAGGAAGACCTGCTGCCGACGCCCTTCTCCAAGTGTGACCTAGCTGCGAAACAGACAGACGAAGTCGCAATTGACTATAAGGTGATTAGCAGACCGAGACTCAGCTGCATCTCCTTTTGATACAGTTGTATTAGACAACTCTAGAACAATTTGATGGTCGATAGAGTACTGGTACTTCTAGCAGTACCGGTAGTGACAATTTATAAGGCTCCTCTCTTGCCCCTATTACATCGAGAGTCCTTTTGCTCAAACACTGTAAACTTGCTCACTTTATATCGAGATTAGCTCCCCTAGTAGTCATCAAATATATACAGTATGTTAAATGACTCCCTTTCTGATCAACAAAATCTTGCCGAGTTAGAAACTTAGTTTCCTAGAGCCCTCGCTTGCACCTCAACATCGAGATTGATGAGCTAGACGATAGGACTTAAATCAGCTTAGTAACCAAGCTAGCTTTGCCCAATAACCAACGATGTCAAGATAGGATCTGTCGAGCCCACAGCAACGGATGATGGAAGTTGAAATCCAAAGATAAAAGCCTGAAATTGATTAATGTACTGTTCATGTCAGACGCCCCACCAATGCATACAAGGCTCTGAAAGAGATTACATAAACCAGTTCTGTGGAACACCAATACGAGTTAACCTATATTTGCATAAGTAGTCATGAGAGTACTCACGAGGAGTATATTACAAGATTAAATAAACGTAATTTGTTGTAACCACGAAAAGACCGTTCAATGTTGATAAAGATAACAAGATGTTTTAAACACTTGCCGTATTACGAGATTAATACTTGCCGTTCACTAGAAGCTTAATACTTGCTGTTCACAAGAATATTATAACAGAGATTAAAGACTTGCTGGAACACGATTAAATACTTGTTTACGAGAAGAGATTAAAGACGTGTGTAGATAAGAGATGAAGTACCTGTCAGTAACAAGAAATTAAGTTATGGAGCATATTGAGAGATAACAACGTTGTTGCTAGGTTAAGTTAGGTATTGACTGTGGTCTAAGGGCCCAGCACTATACACTTATACTTGAGGTTCCATATTGTATAGGCTATTCCTATTTATTGCATTTTCGTGTTTCCTCTATAACTGTGTCTCCAATTTCTGTTTCAATAAACTTATTGTATATTTATGTTACCATTTGTTTGTATTATTCATTTGAGCATGCAATAAACCCCAGCCTTAAAATAATTGCTTAACATATACAGTACTGTATGTTCTGTGTCTGTCTGTCTATCCATCTATTGACCACTAACCACTCAAAACTCACTCTCGAAGTCTCACTCTCACACACACTAACACTCACTCTCACACATACTCTCTCTCTCCCTCACCCCCTGTACCACTCACAACTCACTCCCCAAGTCTCCCAAACGATCCAGCTTCATAAACTTTGAGATGTTCTGGCCCTCCATCCCTCTCTCTCTCTCTCTCTCTCTCCCTCTCCCTCGCTCACTTGCTCCATCTCTCACTTATGTCGTCTCTTTCACTTTTACTTACTCATTCGCTCACCCTGTCACAATATCTCTCTCTCTCTCTCTTTCTTCACATACAATGTGGTTAAAGAGTGGAATAGTTTACCAAGGGAGGTGGTCAACAGTAATTCAATTGATACGTTTAAGAAAATACTGGACGATCATCTGATGAAGATTGAATTGATATGAATTAATCAATAGGCATGTGTAATTTCCCTGTCAAACTAATTTCTATCTATACTATATAAACACTTTCCTTGTGGGCATTTCCTGACCCATAAGGTTACACTTCATCCTATCTTCCGGTACGGCTTTTTAGCCGGAGGGAGCGGAGGGTGGGGAGAGAGCCTTCTACTTTACTGTCCTGTTCTTCCACTATAAACTATCCCTGTCTAGTAGTATTAAGGCCGGACCACCTATTTGGGACCGCAAGGTCTGTGTGGTCTGAGTATCTGTGTAACTCTGTGTAACTCTCTCTCTCTCTCTCTCTCTCTCTCTCTCTCTCTCTCTCTCTCTCTCCACTGTGACGCACCCAGTGCGTGGCAACGCAACCTGATTGTACTCCTTGGTACTCCACTGTACCGCCACTGTGCGGTACCTCTGTACCGCTGTACCGTGCTGGCTGCCTATATTGAGTGTGACAACGTATAACTATGTTCTTTGTATCTCTGCAAAGGTCTCGTCATGTGCTAACCAGTGGTGGGTTTTGTTTTAAGCCATGTCGAGACCTTCCATTTAATATGTAGTATCAATAGAGAAGTTGATAGATAAGACAATGGGAGTTCAGAGAGAGAGAGTGAGTTGGGCTTCAGAGCGAGAGGGTAGCAATGCGCCACGCTGCCGGGGGGGTGGTTGCCAGACGTATGGACCGGTTGGCAGCCTTGCGCTTATAGCTGGGCGCGACAGGGTTGGTAGTCCATTGCCGCCTGCCTATGCTGCCTGGGCTGCCCATGTTGTCGTACTGCACATTGCCTGGAGGCTCGCTGTGTGTTCCATGATCAGGTTGCCTAGAACCTTTGAGATTCTAACATCCCTTGCCCTCTCTCCCAACTTCTCACGGTTGCACTCTTTCTCTCTGACGACATTACTCTCATTTCATTCTTCTCTCTATTTAAATGCATAACCTTCCCTTGAGGTCCTAAAGGAGTTTCAGCACTCACCTCTCGTATTACTCTTAGGACAAGCATATATTTACATGTATTAGATTTAAGGGGTTAATGTGAACAGCGATCTTCTTGATGAGGATAGTTGGTGAACGTTCTACATGTTCACGAGTTATATGCCCAGCTCATCATCCAATTTGTGACTAGACTAGTGCCATGTGTAAGAGCCCGACCATGCCCAGGAGTTGTCTGTAGAGGGGCGAGGACTTAGCCTTGATTTGCCTACCGAGCCAGGAGCGAGTGTAGTACCAGAGACTACAGCTCGCTCGTAGTGCCGGTATAGTAGAGTAACGTAATTTATCTGTCCTTGTGTTCTCTGCAGTCTTTTCCTGGGTTCTCGCTTTCGGTGCTGGGACTCGTTGTTCCTGTGACTTGGCCTGCTAGCTAG
>JBAKBP010018944.1:0-45658 GCA_037953745.1 Lithodes maja | reverse complement strand
GCTGGTCGTTCTGACACAGGTGCTGGATTCCTTCCTGACGGCTGCCTTCAGGGATCGACCTCCTCCGCGCCTAGTCCCTCCGCAGTGGGTTCTGGGGCGGGCTCTGGTCCTTCTGGCTTCGCCCTCGTCTACGAGGGCCGCTACGCCGGTTCTGTTGCTCGGGCGTCCGCTCTTCCTTGTCGCTCTGGCCGCTGGGGTTCGGGTGTCTGCCCTAGCGGTATTGTCGTGGCCCCGGGACTGCGTGCGATTCTCCCCGTCCCTGCATGGCGTCTCGTTCGCCTCCTCCCCTCCTTTTGTTGCCACGCTTGGGAGGGCGGCCCCCGTCTTTCCGGCCTTTCGCCGTCCAGGCTTTCCGGCTTGGGCTTCCTCGCCATGTGTGGTGCCCGGTGTCGGCCTTGCGCTCCTCTGTTGCGTCTGTGGCGCCGCCTTCGGGTCCTGCTGTGTGGGTGTCTCCTCGGACGGGTGGGTGGCTCTCGCAGGTGCAGTTGGGGCGCCGCGTTAGTCGGACCGTTCGTGCCCGTCGCCCTGTTTGTAGGGTTTCTGCGCACGATGTCAGATCCTTTGCTGCCTCCTTCCGGTTCCTGCCGCGTCGATCCTTACCTGCCTTCGCCTCAGCGGTTTTGTGGGTCTTCTATCAATTCCTTCATCTCCTCCTACCTCTCCGTGTCCAGTGTTCGACCCCCTCGGCTGGTGATTGCTCTCGGGGGTCGTGTTTCCTGGGCTCTGGCGAAGATCCCTGGTCTTCCCCCCCTTGTCCCTCGTTCTTTTCCTTTGTTTTATATGTCAAAGGGGGGGGGGGGGGGTGTACGGGTTTGCAACACTGAATTGCAAGTTTGGGATTGTATATTGTTCCAGTACATAAGTGTTTTTGCCACATTGAAAATTGTGTTTTGTTCTTGTGTTCAGTGTTTTTGTTGGTTTTTGAAGAAAAGGGATTTTGGGTACAGTACCTTTTTGGTTTCAGACAAGTCTATGTTTTTGCATTACTATGAATGACGGGCATGTGTTAAAACTGTTCTTTTTAGCTACTCCTCAGTTTTTCACTCTTTTATTAGACTCTCTTGTTTAAATTGTGTCTTTGTCATTCATACATTTGTTTTATGCATTGGTTTTTTTGGTAGGTTGGGCTTGGATGTCCTCCTCCTATTTGTTATGCAGCCTTGACGTTGGATTTGCCAAGACTACTAACAAATTGGGAGGTTTGACGTACCTCCCAACCTACCAAATAGGAAAACCTACTATTTGGTAGTAGTCTTGGAAAATCCAACGTACATAATACCCTCCCTCACGCCGGACCCCTGCCCATCCGCGTTCTTCTGCTGACGTGAGATGTGATAACAAGAGAGGGTCGCTCATGCGCACGTTCGACAGTGATCTGCACATGACGGAACACGGGATGGGCCTTAAGCGGTAACTAAGGTAAACCCCTTTTTCTTCTCTTCTATGCTTTTTTCACCTTCGGTGGTAGTTTTGGTTAATGTACAACGTCTCCTAGAGCAAGATAAGGAGTAGACTCTAGACGTTTTCTTTTTAACCGCGGTTGGAATGACGACATAGCAGTCAATATAGACAAGTCGTCATTGCAATTAGGTTAATAGCCTTGACGTTGGATTTTCCAAGACTACTACCAAATAGTAGGTTTTCCTATTTGGTAGGTTGGGAGGTACGTCAAACCTCCCAATCTAAAGGACTATTAATTCTATAAAAAGTCTTGAAAGATAAATATTAAAGTAAGAATATTTCAGTCTCTTACCCAATTTGAAATGAATAGATAGTTTTCTTATAATTATGTCCTTTTACTTATATTTAATTTAATTATTCTTGGTTCTGGTCTTACGTTAACAGAATTATATTATTATTATCATCAGGAGTAATATCAAAGTCACATAAAAAGTTAGATATATATTTAATAATTAGTTAAATGTATTTCTTAACCACGTAACATTGGTTTGATTATGAGTAAATAAAGTTACAGGATCGTTTCATAGATTCGATTCAGGTCTCACTCAAATAATATGAAAAGCAAAATATAATATTTTGAAGCAAAAGAATTTTCTTCAGCTTAGGAAATCACTATAAGTAATATTAACACAGCCATGTTAGTCTAAGGCGATATTACTAATATGAGACAATAGCATCACCGTACTAAGCACCGTTAAGCAATGTAAGCTTAATTCAAAGAAAATGAAAGAACTCGTAAGTATTAATATAAAACAATAGTATTACTTTCATCATAACCCAATTACTTAAAGAGTTGCTTTAGTCCACAAGTTAGTCAACTAAAATAGTTAAGTACACAATAATAGTAGCGTTAACGTTAATTCGCAATCAAATAGTTAAATACACAATAATAGTAGCGTTAACGTTAATTCCCAATCAAATAGTTAAGTACACAATAATAGTAGCGTTAACGTTAATTCGCAATCAAATAGTTAAATACACAATAATAGTAGCGTTAACGTTAATTCGCAATCAAATAGTTAAACACATAATAGTAGTGTTCACGTTAATTCCCAATCACATATCTCACTAACCAACATAACGTAAGTGTTTACACCGAACACACTTAACACACATTTATATAATCTGACTGACAGTCACAATCCCATTATAATACTTCACCCCGTCTTCCTCCAGCTGCAAGTTCACCTTCCCCAACTCCAAATGAGACTGATTTGAATGCCCACAACTCGGGTCTTATATACCAAACAATGATAGTGTAGGAACGAATCAGGAGGCGAGTGATGGTGCGCGCCCCTATCATAGCTCCTCGAGTTGCATAGCAGGTGCCTGGTCCAATCACAGCTCCCGGCGTCGATCATACGTCATAGCATCGTGGCATCGAGGTAGTTTGCAGAGTCCCCTATGACGCACGCAGGTGTGAAGGCTTGTTTGCAGGTATGCGGGCGAGGTAGTTTCCCCACTGCTTCACCGTTTGGGTAGTTCGGCTCCTTCAACTCGAATTCTAACTCTTAAATTAACATACAGGGCTCCGTATGTCAGACCTCCCCCCTAGAAAAGAGTTTAAGGAGTACAGTACATAATATTAAACAGAATACATAAATAGATTCATCACCAGATTGGCAACAGCAAGATTATAATGAGGATATAATAAGGATATCACCCAAAGTAGGCAACGTCTCCAGGTACCACATCAGAACATAGCCGGAACGTAGCTGGAGCGTTATTCGAACTGCAAGGCATCTCACAGCTGAAGGCTTAAAAGCGCACTACAAAAGCATGATATTTACCTCGCTACAAGGGAGAGCTAATTGCCAAAATCCTCTCATTAAATTAAACTTACTGCCGTTTGAGGCCAACCTGGTAAATGCAATCTTTTATCCGTGGCAGTGGGTAGGTATCGTTCTTTGTGACAGCATTAACTTGCCTATAGTCCCTACAAAACCTATGGCTCCTGTCTGGCTTTGGCACAAGTATGACCGGACTACTCCACTGGCTTAAGGCCCTTGTGATCAGCTGGTTTGAAAAAATTAAGTCAAGCTCGACCTGCAGTATACTCCTGCGTTGTGGCGAGACACGGTAGGGGGATAGTTTAATGGGAGTTGCATCCCCTACGTCAATGTCGTGCACGGCCAAAGAAGTGAGCCCTGGAGTATCACGGAACACACTGGGAGACTGAGATAAAACAGAGATTAGATGGTTCGCTTGCTCAGAGGGAAGATGACATAGTTTAGATGGTAATTCCCTCCAAGCCACTGAATTATACTGAAAGTTGGATAGGCTACATGACAAATCAAAGTCTGCATGGATACCTTCAGGCTCTGGAACAGTGTTGCGAGTCAGTAAGAGAACTGAAAACTTCGTCCGCACCAGGCTGTTCACAGGTCCTGACATTCACTGCCACAGTGGGAGAATCTGGAAGAGAGGAATCAGGGGACCTATGGTAGGGCTTCAACATATTTATATGGAATACTTGCGTGGGCTTTCTCCTGTCTGGGGTAGTTACTAGATAATCGGTAATGCTCACCCTCCGAATGATCTTATATGGGCCTCTGAACTTGGCAGATAATGGTTGGCCAAAAAGGGGGAGCAGGACCAAAACCTCATCACCGGGCTGAAACTCCCTCTCACGGGCTTTTCTGTCATACCATTTCTTCATGGAGCTTTTAGCCACGGTCAGGTTTTGAGCGGCAAACTCACATGAGGATCTCAGCCGGGTTTTGAAATCTGAAACATACTTGAGGAGGTTTTGGTTCCCCTCCTGGCCAACTAGGCTATCCTGCAATAGTTGCAAAGGACCGCTTACCTGGTGACCGAAAACTAGCTCATTAGGGGAAAAACCCAGGGATTCAGTTGGAACCTCACGAGTAGCAAATAAAAGAAAAGGTACCCCCTTATCCCACTCAACTCCGGTCTCTGTACAATATTTACGTAACATTCCTTTTAATGTCTGATGGTATCTTTCGAGAACCCCTTGACTCTCTGGGTGGTAGGTGCTAGACTTAACATGCTCGATACCCAACTCCTTCAGGGACTGCTGAAAAATGTTAGAGGTAAAATTAGTTCCTTGATCACTTTGCACCTCATGGGGGAAACCCATTCTGGTGAAGAATTTGAGCAGTTCCTTGATGACAGTTGGAGCAGAGGTAGTCCTTAAGGGTATAGCCTCTGGGTAGCGAGTTGCCATGTCCATGATAGTTAATAAATAAATGTTACCTTGGGAAGTCTTAGGCAATGGGCCTACAATGTCCACTACCACCCGAGTAAAAGGATTCTCGAAAACGGGCAAGGGCACCAGAGGATGTACAGGCACCTTCTGATTGGGTTTTCCTGTCATCTGGCAAGTGTGACACACTCTACAACACTCCACTACATCTGCACGCATTCCTGGCCAGTAAAAGTGGGCTCTGATTCTGTCTAGAGTTTTTCTCACACCTAGGTGTCCTGCCAATGGTATACAATGTGCCATTTCCATGATATCTTTACGACAAGGTTTGGGGACTACTACTTGATGGACGTCCCAAGCCCCGTCATCGATTGGTCTGTGTGGCGGTCTCCATCTTCGCCATAATACTCCTCCTTTGAGGTAGAAACATTCACCACTCTCCTTCTCACATTCCTCTTCACTCACGGACCTGGCAGCTAACTCCTTGCATTCACTATCATCTCTCTGTAGCTCTACCAGGCCACTAGGACAATTTGGAGGGGTTTCATGGTCATCGTTAGGGTCAAGATGAGCCATAAAGGTGTCAGATAAATCCACCTCAGTCACATCATCAGGCACAGTAGGAGCGTCATTCACACTCTCATCATCCCTTTCATCAACTCTTACATTCGGTACATTTCTGTCGGAGGGAACTGCTACTCGAATTGAACGTGTGACAGCACACACAGGGAAAACTGTTGGCATCTCCTTTTCGAGCTCACCGGTTAGTGGCTCGTTAACAGGGGAAAGTGACAAAATGGGGTCTGGTCGGACCTTCTCACCTGCTACATCATTCCCCAAAAGGAGCGTTACCCCAGGCACAGGGATATCTTGGGACCTACACAAAGCTATGGTGGCCTCACCCTGTAGTAACTCACATTCAATTTCGCCTTTTACCAAGTATGCAAAAAACTGGCCTCCAGCACCTCTCATTACAACTGGTTCGCCAGGTGGGCACTCAGTGTAAGGATTCACCATGAGGGTGCTAGTAGAACCTGTGTCTCTCAGAATTTTTACCTCATGCATACAACCATTTAATCTCACGTTGCCAGATGAAATAAAGGGACGGTAACTGTCCTGCACTGATGGTGAAATTATTATTGGCTTAACCCTAGTGGGTTGCACCACACATGCTACTACACCCCTGTCTAGATGTTTTACGTTAGCTGCTAGGTACTCCTGTCGAGAGTCCTGCATTAAAGGAACTTTTGGTGCTAGGTACTCCTTCTGTCGGGAGTCCTTCATTACAGGCACATATGGAGTTTGAGATACGGCGGCAACTGTCTGCCCCGATCTCTCTGTTCTCTCCTTGGCCCAGCACTGATAAGCTAGGTGGCCTCTCTTGCCACAAAAAGTACATACTTTAGGGGATACGGGAACGTTCCCTCTTTGAGCATTACTATTAGTTTGGGGCCCACCTCTGTTACCATTGCCCTGAGTCGCATTTTTAGTTGGGGGAACAATTCGGTTTTGGCTAGCTGGGGAAGACGTTATAGGCTTGTGACTGGGTCTGTCAGATTTGTGATTGGGATACTTAAAATTAGAGCTAGAATTATCGTAGGGCTTCTTTCCACGAAATTTGTTGTTGAGCACGTATGTGTCAGCCATGTCAGCAGCGTCGGCAAGACAATCTACCTTTTTCCCCTTTAAATGATAGGATACAGAAGAATCAATTTTCCATAGGAAATTTTCTAACAGGACCAACTCCTTCAGATCGTTGTAGCTTGTGACTTTCTTACTCTTGACCCAATGATTGAAAGTTTTAGTCATGGTCCTGGCAAATACCTTATGGGTTTCTTCTACTTTCTTCTGGTTTTTACGGAAAGATTGCCTGTAAGCCTCAGGCTGCAATTGATAGGTTTTTAGGATAGCTGCTTTGAGATTGTCATAATCCTGCCTAACTTCTGCTACTTCTGACAAATACGTGGCTCGAGCCTGCCCTGTCAAAACAGTTTGTAACATAAAAGGCCATTGATCTCTTGTCCACTTCATACCTCCAGCAACTTCCTCAAACAAAACAAAGAAATCCTGCACATTATCCTCAGTGAAAGGTGGAATGACACTAGTCATAGTCAATCCCAGAGGGGGAGCAATTACGGGAGCATTTGTATTGACATTTAGTTGAGCTATACGATATTGATATTCATAATGTTCGGTCTTTATTCTGGCTTCTTCGATATTTGCTCTTATTCTGGCTTCTTCGGTATTTGCTTTTATTCTGGCTAGTTCTAGTACTTGATCACCGGTCAAACCAGGTGGCAATTGTTCATCAAGTTGGCTAGGTTTACTAGGGATCCCACCAACTGCTCGGTCTCCCTCCCCGCCTTCTACAGGGAACAGGTGGGTTTTTATGGTCTGAGCCACCTCTACTTTAGACATGTTTGAGACAGTTAATTGGAGATGTGAGGCAAGCACTTTCAGTTCGGATTTTGACAGACAGTCAATATCAGGGGCTGTGGGTTCTGATTCTATGAAAACTCGAGCATCTTCTTCATTAATTAGTTGAGGCATGATTAATATTTGGTTTTTAAGTAGTGAAACGTTAATGAAACTGAGTGAAACTGTATGAAACGAATCCTGGCGAGGTCGCCACTCTTCTGTTACGTATCTTGATCCTCAAGTGGTTAACTTGATGAATCTAGATAGCACAGAGATATATATTAAGGTATCAGTCAGCTGAAGGCAAAACAAAAGTAAAATCTAATAAAATTATTTCCTGTTGTTGCTTCCTTTCCTTTTGGATCTTAGGACTTAGTATCCTTTATTGACTGATACTCTTTAATTATGAAAAATACTGAAACTAATTAAAGTCATGTAGTATTTATAAAGACTATTATTTAACCGAAGCTTAGTAGGCTATGGTTATGAACCGAATAAGTTATATCTAAAGGACTATTAATTCTATAAAAAAGTCTTGAAAGATAAATATTAAAGTAAGAATATTTCAGTCTCTTACCCAATTTGAAATGAATAGATAGTTTTCTTATATGTCCTTTTATTTATATTTAATTTAAATATTCTTGGTTCTGGTCTTACGTTAATAGAATTATATTATTATTATCATCAGGAGTAATATCAAAGTCACATAAAAAGTTAGATATATATTTAATAATTAGTTAAATGTATTTCTTAACCACGTAACATTGGTTTGATTATGAGTAAATAAAGTTACAGGATCGTTTCATAGATTCGATTCAGGTCTCACTCAAATAATATGAAAAGCAAAATATAATATTTTGAAGCAAAAGAATTTTCTTCAGCTTTGGAAATCACTATAAGTAATATTAACACAGCCATGTTAGTCTAAGGCGATATTACTAATATGAGACAATAGCATCACCGTACTAAGCACCGTTAAGCAATGTAAGCTTAATTCAAAGAAAATGAAAGAACTCGTAAGTATTAATATAAAACAATAGTATTACTTTCATCATAACCCAATTACTTAAAGAGTTGCTTTAGTCCACAAGTTAGTCAACTAAAATAGTTAAGTACATAATAATAGCGTTAACGTTACTTCGCAATCAAATAGTTAAGTACACAATAATAGTAGCGTTAACGTTAATTCGCAATCAAATAGTTAAACACATAATAGTAGCGTTCACGTTAATTCCCAATCACATATCTCACTAACCAACATAACGTAAGTGTTTACACCGAACACACTTAACACACACATATATAATCTGACTGACAGTCACAATCCCATTATAATACTTCACCCCGTCTTCCTCCAGCTGCAAGTTCACCTTCCCCAACTCCAAATGAGACTGATTTGAATGCCCACAACTCGGGTCTTATATACCAAACAATGATGGTGTAGGAACGAATCAGGAGGCGAGTGATGGTGCGCGCCCCTATCATAGCTCCTCGAGTTGCATAGCAGGTGCCTGGTCCAATCACAGCTCCCGGCGTCGATCATACGTCATAGCATCGTGGCATCGAGGTAGTTTGCAGAGTCCCCTATGACGCACGCAGGTGTGAAGGCTTGTTTGCAGGTATGCGGGCGAGGTAGTTTCCCCACTCGCTTCACCGTTTGGGTAGTTCGGCTCCTTCAACTCTAATTCTAACTCATAAATTAACATACAGGGCTCCGTATGTCAGAATATATATATATATATATATATATATATTAGTAAAGCCAGGTAATACATTTTCTTTAATACATACGAGGTTGAAAGAAATGGCAATTTCTGCGTTGGAAATTTTATTATTCAAAGTTTCCAGGTCTCTGATGAGTTTTCGCTGGGTGGCAGGAAGTAGATGAATGAGATGAGCAAAATTCATGGTGGTACAGGGTTACATAAATGTACATGATGATACAGGATATACGACGCGTTTCACTGGACAACCAGCATTATCAAGTAAGGGTAGACTGATATAAAAGGTAAACAGGAAGGGTATATATAGAGGGTGGAGGATCAGAGGAGGCGAAAATCAGGGGGCAAAAGTCTCCTATTGGTGGAGGGGTATTCTAGGAGTGCAAAAGGGGGAACCACTTCACGCAGGCGCACTGGATGCGGGATGGTGTTGGTCGGGTGGCGGGGTCAAAGCTGATTGGCTGCGTGTCGAGGGGCGTGGCCTAAGTTGTGTGGTCCGTGTGGCGCCTGCAGAAGACGAAGCTGAAGGAGGTAGCGCGGGGGGCTGCGTCAAGGGCACCGGGGGGCGAGGAGGGGCGTTAGGTCCTGTACGGTAGTGCCTTTTGGCAGAAGGAAGGATCTGAAGGTCTAGAGTTTGGTTGTTGATGTTAGGATGTAAGGCTTGGATATATAACGCTTCGAGTATAGGTATTCTCCTAGGGTCACTTTCTTTATCGAGTATGGTGGTGTGTTTCTCTAACTCGTTGCGTGTGAGGTGGGGGTGGTTAGGGGTGAGATAGTGGTCTTTGATGGCTCCAGCCTGAAGGTGAAGAGATAACCGACGTAACAACTACAGCAGAGGGGGAAGCGGTTCTAAGAGCAAAGATCTATGCCTGCGTTCAAACAGCTATGGCCATCGCTGGTTTGGATGAGCTTAGAATCTGCAAGCTGATCCCCTATCTGCTGAGTTGCAACAACCTGCCGACAATCATCATTCCTCAGGAGGCTTTCTCTGCAACCCCATCAAACACCAAGAGGAAGAAGCCTGCCAATACCCAAGAAGACCCAGCTCCACCACAGAAGCCGAGGAGTGCCCCAAAACAACAGCTGCTTCTGCCAAGACCTCTCTGTCTAAGCAGGAGCAAACTGGTGCACTCCTCTACACCATCTACTGCTTCAACACCAACCAAGGAGAAGGCACCACCATCTACACCAACAACAACTGTGCACCAAACACCAGACCAAGGACCCCAACGACAACACCAATGGCCAACGTCACCGATTCCCAATTCGGAAGCTGACCAAGAACATGAACCTGATCTCGCCACCACCTCGGACAGGACCCGGCTATTATCTGCTCACTACTTCCATTCATCATGCTTCGACTTCCAGCCCGAACTCCAGTTCAGGACCTACAAGA
This sequence comes from Lithodes maja, assembly GCA_037953745.1. Lineage (NCBI taxonomy): Eukaryota > Metazoa > Arthropoda > Malacostraca > Decapoda > Lithodidae > Lithodes > Lithodes maja. The sequence continues at coordinate 35,493 of JBAKBP010018944.1, read as the reverse complement.
ACAAGAACGCCCCTCCTTCAACTCCTTCAACTCCGAAAACTACCTTTGAGCCTCCCGACCAGCCCAGCGTGAATGATCTGAAGGCGCGAAGAAAGAAAATCAAGATCGACAAGTCGAAACTGCTCCACAACCAAGACTCCAAAAATGAAGAACAACAATAGCAAGGTGGTCAGCCCACCTATTTTTTACCTCTCCAACTCTTCACCTTTCATCACTTCACCTTGAACTTCAACCTCTACTTTCTCAACTATGAGGACTCTTCCTCACCAGTATCCAGTATTTATATCATTCTACCCTTACTTGATAATGCTGGTTGTCCAGTGAAACGCGTCGTATATCCTGTATCATCATGTACATTTATGTAACCCTGTACCACCATGAATTTTGCTCATCTCATTCATCTACTTCCTGCCACCCATCGAAAACTCATCAGAGACCTGGAAACTTTGAATAATAAAATTTCCAAAGCAGAAATTGCCATTTCTTTCAACCTCTTATATATTAAAAAAAAAAAAAAAAAAAAAAAAAAAATATATATATATATATATATATATATATATATATATATATATATATATATATATATATATATATGTATAGTATATTTATTTATATTTCGATGTATTATATTTATTTATTCATTCTTGTTTTTATTTCCTTCGTAGGCCTCCATCTAGCATAAACAAAATACTCAATCCTTTCACTATATTGCATGGTAACCAAGCTACCTTCAGGCGGTTGTATTCAGCTTCGAAAGGAGATATGTAAGTTAGAGGAGTCATTGAAATAGTTTTAAGGGAGGTTTTATTGTTTCTGGATACCTTTCTCCTTCATGTTCAGCCCCATTAGCTGTAAGATTTTAGACATTCGCCCCATTAGTTTGGCAATTATAAGAGCATTCGTTCCATTTATAAGCTGATTGTTTCCTGGTGGGCGATAACGAGCATATAAATTAAGAGGATCCGGCCTTCGGCCGATACATTTTTCTACCGAAAATGTACAAACCTATCTAGCAAAATGGTCGTGTGTGTGTGTGTGTGTGTGTGTGTGTGTGTGTGTGTGTGTGTGTGTGTGTGTGTGTGTAATAATAATAATAATAATAATAATAATAATAAACGGTTTATTAAAGAATGGCAGCCTCATGAGCTGAAAATACACATTTTACAATTTAGTGGATGAACATGAGATGTACAGATATGAGGATGGTAAGTATTGGTTTCAAACAAAATAAATAAATACAATAATGATGCATGTGCAGAATACAAATTATCATAAAATAACCATGAGAGTAAGTGATATACAGTACATATACACTTTTATTTACTTCCTCATATACAGAACAACACAAACGCTCACGTATGCACACAAACATACATACACACAGAAACTGTTTTGGTATGTCAGGGGAAAGAGGAGGGTGCAGGTACTACAATGGGAGGTTAATCCTTGGTAGTGTAGGTGTGTGTGTGTGTGTGTGTGTGTGTGTGGGTGTGGGTGTGTGACAGAAGGCGAAATATGGAAGAGGTGCGGGTGCAGGTGCAGATGGAAGGGTGCAGGTACTAAAAAAGGGAGGTTAATCCTCGGAGGGTAGGTGTGTGTGTGTGTGTGTGTGTGTGTGTGTGTGTGTGTGTGTGTGTGTGTGTGTGTGTGTGTGTGTGACAGAAGGCGAAATATGAAAGAGGTGCAGGTGCAGGTGCAGATGGAAGGGTGCAGGTACTACAATGGGAGGTTAATCCTCGGTAGTGTAGGTGTAGGTGTGTGTGTGTATGTGTGTGTGTGTGTGTGTGTGTGTGTGTGTGTGTGTGTGTGTGTGTGTGTGTGTGTGTGTGTGTGTGTGACCAATGCAATGTTTTATAGCAAATTATTAGTGTAAGTTAATCAAACTAAGTTTCCTTCCATACGTAAAATCACGGGGTACACGGAAATTAATGTGGCCATGTGTACGTACTGTACATAAAACAAGGTCACATAATCTGGAGGGTAACTGAAATGGCCACCCTGCTGGAATCTAAAAATGGAAAATATTGCAACATATTACCGTGAACGAGGCCAGAGCAGCTGCACAGGATCCACAATATTGCAAAACACAAAGCCAATTTTATAGTCAGTTGCATTCTGGATACTCTCTACGAATTATAATATGCCCATAATTGACCAACTGCATGGTTTTGGCAATACGGATGTTAAAGCTACAAACATTTATAGTTTTACGGGGATACACACTATTATCTTATTTGGCTTTGAAAGAGTATCTTCAGCAAGAATTAAGGTCAACATTACTTCCATCCATCACAAATCTAAATATTGGGTGCAGCCTATTGCTGCCTAATAATTTATCTTTGTACAGTCGGCCTAATAAGTGATGTCTCGGCACCAAGTATATTCTGATCAATAATTTGTTTTAGCTATATCTAAAACTCAATTTATTCGTTTCGAGTGAGACCTACAAACAGGTTACTACACTTACTCACCCTATTCAACATCTCACAGACATTAATACAGCACATAGCGAGCCACAAATAAAGACAGCTGAAACATGACTTATTTGCGCCACTGTACTTCCTCCAAAAATTGCAATTATTCAAGAGACTAGCTATCTCGTGAATCTGGCCCCTGATGGATTGCCCCCTTCACAGCCACAATAATGCGGAATATGCAGCCATCGATCCTACTTTGAGTGAACGACCAACCTCTGGGTTAAATGATCCCCTCCCACTATTGCAATTTGGGCCAAGCAGGTCCCATCATTTATCACCTCTGATAACACCGGGATGATGGATCCAGGTTTTGTTGTGTTTATCGACTGAACTGCTGGGCTGCTCTATTAAGGGAGGCCACCTCGCTTTTTTATCTTTCTCTCCCTCTCTCTTTGGTTTGTATCCATTCGGCCCCATTCAGCCTACTGTTTAAAGACGTTTACCCCCATCCAGGTGTCAATATTTTCCTGGCGAGCGGTAGCGAGCCAGCATATATTTATTTTTGTTTTGACGCCGCTTTTCTCCGGCGAGACGTAGAAGTCGGCTAAAGGGGATCGGGGGCGGGGGGCCTGGTATCCTTCTCCCCTTAAATAAATCTACCAAAAAAACGAGACAGAGATAGGGGCGAGGGAATGCGTTCGTGGTCCCGGACCCTAAGAATAGGAGCTTTGAATGTGCGTGGATGTAGTACGAATGAGAAGCGAGAGGATATTGGAAGGTTATTTGAAAGAAGGATGTATGATGTCCTTGCACTGAATGAAACAAAGATGAAAGGAGAGGGAGAAGTGGATTTTGGAAACGTGATAGGTAGAAAGTCTGGAGTAGACGAGGGAGTCAGGGGGAAAGAAGGAGTGGCTATTATTGTGAAGGAGGAGTTGAGAGAGTTTATAAAAGAGTGGAAAGAGGTGTCATCAAGGCTAATGTGGGTGAGAATGCGGTTTAAGGGTGAAAGGTGGGTTTTTGTAAGTGCCTATGGACCAGGAAGTGAAAGAGAGTTAGACGAGGTAGAGGGTTTCTGGGAGGATTTGAGAGATTGTCTACAAGGGTTTGATGAAAATGAAAATGTTATAGTTTTAGGGGACCTAAATGCTAGGGTAGGAAATGAGCCTGTTGAGGGAGTCATCGGTAGTTTTGGTGTGGATGGTGTAAACGAGAGTGGAGAAAGACTGAAAAATGTATGTGAAGAGTGTAGATTGAGTGTAGGTAATACGTTCTTCAAAAAAAGGCGTATACACAAGTACACCTGGCATAGACTTGTGAGGGGAGAGATTGTAGAGAGGGCATTGATGGATTATGTGCTGGTGACAAGGGAAAGATTGTGTAGACTGCTGGATGTGAATGTGATGAGAGGTGAGGCGGAGGGTATGTCAGATCATTACCTGGTGGAGGGAAAGCTAAGAGTTAAGAGTTACAGGAGAATAAGACAAGCGTGAAGTAAGAGAGGTAATAAAAGTTAGTGAGTTAGAGAAGAGTGAAAAAGAGAGGGAGTACAAGGAAAGACTAAATGAAAAGTGGATGGAAGTGAGAGAGATGGAAGAGAGAGAAGTAGAGGTTGAATGGCAACAGTTTAAGGAAGGAGTGAAAGCAAGTGCAGAGGTAGTATGCGGCAAAAGGAAAGTAGGAGGCAGAGGTATCAGGAAGGGAAGCGAGTGGTGGAATGATACGGTGAGAAAGGCAGTTGAGGAGAAGAGACAGTGTTTTGAGAGGGTTTTACAGGATGGTAGTGTTGAGGTATGGGAGAGGTACAAGGAGAAAAGGAGAGAGGCAAAACGGAAAATTAGAGAAACAAAAAAAGATGCAAACGAAAGGTGGGGCCAAAGGCTGAGTGAGAATTTTGAAGAACGAAAGAAGATGTTCTGGAAGGAGGTAAATAAAGTAAGGAAAGGAGGACAAAAGAGGGAAGAGTCAGTGAAAGATGAAAATGGAGAATTACTAGTGGAACCAGTTGAAGTGAGGAAAAGATATTCTGAGTATTTTGAATCTTTGTTAAATACAAGAGATGGAAGAGAAGCAGTGATTGAAGCAGAGGTGGATGGAGATAGGTTACCCAGGCCACCCAGGTGGCAGGGAATGAATGAAAGGATCGAGGAAAATGAGGTGAAAGAAGCAGTGAAACAAATGAGAGCGGGAAAAGCAGAAGGTTTGGATGGTATTGCTGTGGAGTGTATAAAGAAGGGTGGAGATGTGATAATAGATTGGTTGGTGAGACTTTTCAATGTGTGCTTTGTTGTGTCAATGGTACCAATAGACTGGAAGAGTGCATGTATTGTGCCGTTGTACAAGGGGAAGGGAGATCGGCAGGAGTGTTCAAGTTATAGAGGTATTAGTTTATTGTCAGTGGTTGGAAAGCTGTATGGCAGGGTGTTGATAGAGAGGATAATAAAGTGTACGGAAGTTGCAATAGGAGAAGAACAGTGCGGTTTTAGGAGGGGAAGAGGGTGCGTGGATCAGATGTTTGCAGTAAGACAGTTATGCGAGAAGTATTTAGAGAAGCATAAGGAGATATTTTGGGCTTTTATGGACTTGGAAAAAGCATAATATTATGATCGTGTGGACCGTGAAGCAATGTGGAAGGTGTTAAGGATTTATGAAAGAGGAGGAAATTTGTTAGAAGCAGTTAAGAGTTTTTATGAAGGGAGCAGAGCATGTGTGAGAGTAGGAAATGGTGAGTTGAGTGAATGGTTTGAGGTAAAGGTAGGTTTGCGACAGGGTTGTGTAATGTCACCATGGCTGTTTAATATGTTTATGGATGGTGTGGTGAGGGAGGTGAAAAGGAGAACTATGGGAAGAGGATTGGGTTTAGTAGGAAAGAATGGTAGAGATTGGGAGTTGAATCAGTTGCTGTTCGCTGATGACACAGCATTGGTGGCGGATTCTGATGAGAAACTGCAGCGGGTAGTCAAAGAGTTTGGTGTGGTTTGTGGAAGGAGGAAACTGAAGGTGAACGTCAATAAAAGTAAAGTAATGGTGTGTAATAGGGGAGAGCATAGGGTGAATCTAGATGTGAGGCTGGATGGGGAAATATTGGAACAAGTAGAGTGTTTTAAATATCTAGGAGGAACGATAAGCAGGAGTGGAGGTATGGAAATGGAGGTAAAACAGAGAGTGTGTGAAGGAAGGAAGGTTTTCGGAGCAATGGGAAGTATGTGGAAGACGAGAAATCTCGGAGTGAAAGTAAAAAGTGCACTGTATCAAGGAATTGTTGTGCCAACAGTGATGTATGGGGCTGAGACATGGACTCTGAAGAAAAAGGAGAAAAGAGGGCTGGATGTGATGGAGATGAGCTGCTTGAGGAGTATGTGTGGAGTTACTCGTAGAGACAGATTGAGGAATGAAGAGATACGTAGGAGAGTGGGGCAGCAGGAACATTTGTCAGCCAGAGTGGACAGAAGGGTGCTGAGCTGGTATGGTCATGTTGAACGAATGGGAGATGAAAGGCTTACAAAGAGAATATGTGAGTCAGGTACAAGGGGAGATAGAAGGGCAGGAAGACCCCCATTGAGATGGAGAGACTGTGTAAGAAAGGCTTTGGATGATAGAGGAATGACTATAGATCAGGCAGGGGAAGTGGTGGTGGACAGGAGTGAATGGAGAATGCTTGTGAATAGTTGAGTGAACACGTGGTCATTTGGAGTAAGGGGTCGGGCGCAAGTTCGACTAGATAATAGTCCATCAGGCGCCTGGCCCGGGGGGACGATTAATATGAAGGGTGTGCCTGGAAGTGTGGTGGGAGGGCTTGTGGCTTTGGCTCCGCTGCATGTCTGCCTGCCGAGATCGGAACCTCTCCGGGTGGTCAGGGGCTGGGGGAGTGCTGGAGCGACCTTGGTAACCCTGGTCTCTGGGTCTTCTCCTGGGTGACCTGGATGTGTGTGAGTTTGTGTTTTTTATCTGTGTTTATTTTTTGTTTTATGTTGTTTTTGTGTTTTCCCTGTTCTTGCTCTGTCTTGAGTCGGCTACCCCCAAAATGGGGATTGGGCCTGAGCATATAGATAGATAGATAGACAGCAAGATAATTTTGTACATTTTTCGATAGACAAATTTCTCCGGTGAAGCCGGATTTCTCCATACAATGCTGTCTCGCTATCGCTCGCCAGGATGAAATCGACACCTGAATAAACGTCTTAAAACAGTTGGCTGAATGGGGCCAAATGGATACAAGCCAGGGAAAGAGAGAAAAGGAGAGAACAATTAAAAAAAGCCGGCGACCCCCCCCCCCCCCCCCCTTAAGGACAACATCATGTACTGGTGAATGGTGAGGCAGTTTATTTCTAGAATATAAATCAACCCTCCACCCTCCGTATCCTAGTCAATGCCAAATGTTCTGTTTATTTGCCGGTTGAATGAGATGTTTGCCAAGTTTATAAACCCTTGAAGATTATAACGCATTTTGAACGTTTATTCAGGCTACCAATAGATGATGTCCTACTATTTTGGAAGGATCTGCGGTAATTCTAAGGGTTAACATGATCTGAATTAACTCTCTGACTTTCATATACCCTTCCTAATAATTATGAATATAATCGTCTAATAATAGCGAGAAAACAGAACATAAATGCGTCATCGTATAAACCGTAACAGATACACGCCAATTTGAGTTTGCATTGAATCCAAACGAGGCAATTAAATATTTGAGTACATCCTAGATAGTTTTGAACATCGCTTTAAGGGGACCCACCTCGCTTTTTTTTTATCTTTCCCTCTCTCTTTGGCTTATATCCATTCGGCCCCATTCAGCCTACTGTTTTAAGACGTTTACCCCCATCCAGGTGTCAATATTTTCCTGGCGAGCGGTAGCGAGCTAGTATATATATATTTTTGTTTTGACAGCAAGCTAAATTTGTAGATTTTTCGATAGAAAAGTGTCTCCGGCGAAGCCGGATTTCTCCATACAATGTTGGCTCACTATCACTCGCCAGGAAGAAATCGACACCTGGATGGGGATAAACGTCTTAAAGCAGTAGGTTGAATGGGGCCGAATGGATACAACCCAGAGAAAGAGAGAAAAGAAGAGAAAAAAGCAGGTCAACCCCCTTAACAATAACACCTCTCTCTCTCTCTCTCTCTCTCTCTCTCTCTCTCTCTCTCTCTACAAATGTCCACAAAAATAACTATAGTCTGTTTACTCTCAGTTGACGGTAAATTGTCATGTCCTCATCTTGATTACTCGGTTAATAGGAAGATTTCGTAATGAAGTATATTATTAATTATGAAAACTTGCTATTTACATGATGTAGGGATATAGTAGTTTCATATTTTACCATTAACCCCTTCTGTACCGGTGACGTGTTTTTGTATTGTATTCTAGCTATACTTGGAAGATGTTGTGAAGTTTAAGAAGGATCTGTGGTAGTGAAAAGGGTTAAGTAAGTTAGTTAGAAGCCTGGTAATTGCTGGAGGCCCTTTTAAAACTGAATACAATCGTCTAATAGTAGCCAGAATAAAGTTAAAAAGGATGTCGCCGCTAAAGAAGGGGTTAAGTATTAAGATATCAGTTGCTAAGGGATTCAATTTCAGCTGGAAAAAAATGTACTGCATATAGTTATATACGCACATATGAACGTAATCAGCGCACACCCCATGTATACGTTACACCACCATCGTCACACAGATTCATATAAATGTGTACCGTACGAACATTAATTGACCACATGCAGGTTTCAGGCTATGAGGAAGTTGGAGCTGTGAACATTGACACATAGCAGAATTATTAGCTAAAATACCAATGGAATGCATCTATGAATACATTAAATAAAATTCAACATACTTCCTATCCACCAGAAACCTACATTGTTATTGCATTTCTGGTTCGAGTCCTCGGAGTGCCACATGTATTTGTTGATTTCATTAATTGAGTTTAAATGTGAAGTTGGTTGGTGTAAAAAACAAATAATATAGATGTTTACGACTCCAACTTCCCTTTAACCTGAACCCCATAAGTGGTCAATTTCACACCACACACATGCATACCTACAGGACACACACACTTAACTCGCTGGAAAAGTTTTAAGTGGTCGCCATACCGTATCCTGTTACCGTTTTAGTTTAGCCTTAAAACACACACACACACACACACACACAAACACAAACACACACACACACACACACACACACATACACACACACACACACACACAAACACACACACAATAAAATAAAAATATAAATAAAAACTAAAATAAAAGTATGATGGGGAGGTTTTCTGACCCCCTCCTCCCTCATGTTTAGCCCTATTAGCTTTAAAACTTTAAGACATTCGCCCCATTAGTTTGGAGATCTTAAGACCTTGTATGTCATTTGGATGTCTATTTTTCCTGCCGAGCGATAGCAATCCTGCAATTTAGAAAGAACCGAAAAAATACACAAATTCTTCTTGAAGTGGGGTCTTGGGGATATTCTTTCACCTTGAATTAGGTATAGGGAGAAAACTAAAACAAACAGAACAAATATATACAAATAGATAGATAAATATAAAATAATATTCCCTTAATATTCTGGAGCATAATAGTTTAGTATGTGTACTTAGTAATGCTTAGGGCGTTGTGATAATATTCAACTTAACAGTTTGTAAATGTCCCTCTCAATCTCACTCTCTCTCTCTCTCTCTCTCTCTCTCTCTCTCTCTCTCTCTCTCTCTCTACACAAATAAAGACCAAGGCGAGCTCTTTATTTTTAGTTCCGACACTGGAAAAGTGACGGTCTACGGAATACCAGACGACTGGGAAGGCACCCTGCCTCCCAAATCAAATCCGCTAGAGAGAAATAAGTGCCGAAAATCGCTAGAATAATGCCACAAGCTGTACAATATCGCGCTAAAACGGCTTAAATCTACAGAATATCGCTAGAATTCATGTCGCTAGATGTGAACAATTACCTCAGATCGAAGGAAATACCTCTAGATCTAGCGGGAAAGTGGCTAAATTGGCAACACTGAGGAGAGGGAGTTTCGGTGGCAAGGACGGTTTAAGGGGGTAGTGCTTGTTTTGTTGGTGTATGTATTCATTAATATATATATATATATATATATATATATATATATATATATATATATATATATATATATATATATACAGTATAGAGAGATATACTGTATGTATATATATACAGTATATATATATATATATATTGGGTTTCTTCACTAGACCTCCATCAAGGTTTAAAAAAACACCCCCCTTAGACCCCCTTTCAAGATAAATTTGTACATTTTTCGGTAGAAAAATTTCCCGGCCGAAAGCCGGTTCCCTCTAAAATTACAGGCTCGCTATCGCTCGCCAGGGAAAAATTGACACCTAAATGGCATGATAGGTCTTAATACTGACGAAAAAATGTGGCGAAAGGTCTCAAAATCGCCAAACTAATGGAACGAACGTCTAAAAATCTCAAAACTAATATGCTAAACATGAGGGAGAAAGGGGTCCAGAAACACCGACTACCACCCCCTTAAGATGTAATAAGTTTCGACTGGGCAATTTACTCACACCGAGGCATCTTAACCCTTTGAAGATTATGACGCATTTGGAAAGTTTATGCTGGCTATCATTAGATGCCTATATACAACTTAGGATGGATATGTGAATCCTCGAAGGAGAAGATACAGGCGCTATTTAAGTAACCAGACGATTATTATTATTATTATTATTATTATGTGAATGAAGGAGACAAAAGTCAAAGGTGCCCGTAACAAGTGTCCCCCCAAGGTTGAAAGAGTGATCGAAAGCCAAATCAAGGTTGTTTAGAGGTAATTTTTTTGCAAGAAGGACATCCGCTCACGGAGGTAGAAGCAGGTACAGTTGGCCTAATAAGTGATGTCTCGGCACCAATTATGTTTTGATCAATAATTGGTACCAGCAATATTTACCTATGATTTCTTCTTTTTGAGTGATATCTACCAACATGTTCCTACACTTACCCACCCTATTCAACATCTGACAGACATTAATACAGCACAGAGCGAGCCAAACGTAATGACAGCGGGGACATGACTTATTAGAGCCACTGTACATAAGTTTGTCTGGCATGGAGACTGATGAGCCTTCTATGGGTAGAATATGAAGGCCCATGTCCATTTTCTGTGTTGTTGGAGGCAGACTTGGGTAAAATGCTCCCCTTAGATAAATGTAGCAGCACACCACTGGCCCCCCTAGGGGAGTGACCTAATTTATTGCTTTCTTGGTTGTATCCATTTGGCCCCATTCAGTCTACTGTTTTAAGACATTTATCCCCATCTAGGTGTCGATTCTTTCCTGGTGAATGATAGCGAGCTAACATTTTATGGAGAAATCCGGCTTTGCCAGAGACATTTTTCAATCGAAAATTGTACACATATAGCCAGTTTTTTAACACATTATCCAAAATATGGTGGCTCGCCATCGCTCACCAGGTATAAATCGACACCTGGATGAAGATAACGTCTTAAAACAGTAGGCTAAATGTGGCCGAATGGATACAGCCCAAAGAGAAAAAACAAACAGGTCACTCCCCTTAAAAATGTCACGTCCATCAGGGGAATGTCTCCTGTCCCAAGCGAGCGAGATAGAGATAGAGAGAGAGAAAGAGAAAGAGAAAGAGAAAGAGAGAGAGAGAGAGAGATATGAGAGAGAGAGAGAGAGATGAGAGAGAGAGAGAAAGACAGAGAGAGAGAGCGAGAGATAGAGAGAGACACACATATATAATCTTAGAGTCTGTCACACTTGTCTTGCTACCTGACGGCACACAAAATTAATGATTCCAGTGTATCTGTCTATTCCACCAGCTGAAGTTTCTGTCCAATACCTATTACTGTAGCTGATGTGTATGGCCACCATGTATGTCCTAAGCTATTTATCTCAGTGTTGTATGATCACCTGTCTCGTTTATCATACATAACAATGGTATTCTTAAGGGGGGGGTGACCTGCTATTTTTCTCTACTTCTCTCTATTTCTCTGGTTTGTAACCATTCGGCCCCATTAAGCCTACTGTTTTAAGAAGTCTATCCTCACCCAGGTATCGATTTTTTTCCTGGCGAGCGATAGCTAGCCAGCATTGTATGGAGAAATCCAGCTTCGCCAGAGACATTTTTCTATCGAAAAACTTACAAATTTAGCTTATTATCACAAACATTTTAAAAGATATGTTGGCGAGCGGTAAATAACACCTGGATGGGGATAAACGTCTTAAAACAGTAGGTTGAATGGGGCCAATGGATACAACCCAGAGAGAGAGGGAGAGAAAACACAAAATTAGGTCCCCCCCCCCCCCCCCCCGCCTTAAGGAGTGATTCATTCACGATATTATTGTTATTTATTTATTATAAATATTGTTTTTTGTTTTTATTAAGTTCGTTCCGTAGACCTCCATCAAACTTGAAAGAATACCCCCCAAGATCCCCCTTCGAGACAAATGTGTACATTTTTCAACAATTGCCCCGGCCAAATTCCAATTCTTTCTAATTTGCAAGCTAACTACTACTCGCCAGGAAAAAAAAAAGACACCTAAATGGCACGAAAGGTCTCAAAATTGACAAAGAAATAGGGCGAAATGAAGATATTATCTATAGCTTGGTAATGTTTCGTAGGAATAATATTATGATTTGCCGGTAGCCGCTCCACTGACTCTCAATCACTTTTATTCACATTCTCATTTTTGTGAATAATGCGATTGAATAAATTGTTGCAGCTGCTATTGAGGCGGTAGCTGAAATTCAATAATATACCTGAAAGATTGGTCTTATACAGTATATATATATATATATATATATATATATATATATATATATATATATATATATATTGAGAATATATCACAAATACACGTGAGCCACTAAATGTTTCTAGTCTCTCAGTGGGGATCGAACCATCGACCATCAGAACGATAGCCGACGCTTAATCAATTACACCACGGCAGTCTGCCGTGGTGTAATTGATTAAGCGTCGGCTATCGTTCTGATGGTCGATGGTTCGATCCCCACTGAGAGACTAGAAATATATATATATATATATATATATATCTATCAGGCCCAATCCCCATTTTGGGGGTAGCCGACTCAAGACGGAGCAAGAACAGGGAAAACACAAAAACAACATAAAACAAAAAATAAACACAGATAAAAAACACAAACTCTCACACATCCAGGTCACCCAGGAGAAGACCCAGAGACCAGGGTTACCAAGGTCGCTCCAGCACTCCCCCGGCCCCTGACCACCCGGAGAGGTTCCGATCTCGGCAGGCAGACATGCAGCGGAGCCAAAGCCACAAGCCCTCCCACCACACTTCCAGGCACACCCTTCATATTAATCGTCTCCCCGGGCCAGGCGCCTGATGGACTATTATCTAGTCCAACTTGTGCCTGACCCCTTACTCCAAATGACCACGTGTTCACTCAACTATTCACAAGCATTCTCCATTCACTCCTGTCCACCACCACTTCCCCTGCCTGATCTATAGTCATTCCTCTATCATCCAAAGCCTTTCTTACACAGTCTCTCCATCTCAATGGGGGTCTTCCTGCCCTTCTATCTCCCCTTGTACCTGACTCACATATTCTCTTTGTAAGCCTTTCATCTCCCATTCGTTCAACATGACCATACCAGCTCAGCACCCTTCTGTCCACTCTGGCTGACAAATGTTCCTGCTGCCCCACTCTCCTACGTATCTCTTCATTCCTCAATCTGTCTCTACGAGTAACTCCACACATACTCCTCAAGCAGCTCATCTCCATCACATCCAGCCCTCTTTTCTCCTTTTTCTTCAGAGCCCATGTCTCAGCCCCATACATCACTGTTGGCACAACAATTCCTTGATACAGTGCACTTTTTACTTTCACTCCGAGATTTCTCATCTTCCACATACTTCCCATTGCTCCGAAAACCTTCCTTCCTTCACACACTCTCTGTTTTACCTCCACTTCCATACCTCCACTCCTGCTTATTGTTCCTCCTAGATATTTAAAACACTCTACTTGTTCCAATATTTCCCCATCCAGCCTCACATCTAGATTCACCCTATGCTCTCCCCTATTACACACCATTACTTTACTTTTATTGACGTTCACCTTCAGTTTCCTCCTTCCACAAACCACACCAAACTCTTTGACTACTCGCTACAGTTTCTCATCAGAATCCGCCACCAATGCTGTGTCATCAGCGAACAGCAAACTGATTCAACTCCCAATCTCTACCATTCTTTCCTACTAAACCCAATCCTCTTCCCATAGTTCTCCTTTTCACCTCCCTCACCACACCATCCATAAACATATTAAGCAGCCATGGTGACATTACACAACCCTGTCGCAAACCTACCTTTATCTCAAACCATTCACTCAACTCACCATTTCCTACTCTCACACATGCTCTGCTCCCTTCATAAAAACTCTTAACTGCTTCTAACAAATTTCCTCCTATTTCATAAATCCTTAACACCTTCCACATTGCTTCACGGTCCACACGATCATACGCTTTTTCCAAGTCCATAAAAGCCCAAAATATCTCCTTATGCTTCTCTAAATACTTCTCGCATAACTGTCTTACTGCAAACATCTGATCCACGCATCCTCTTCCCCTCCTAAAACCGCACTGTTCTTCTCCTATTGCAACTTCCGTACACTTTATTATCCTCTCTATCAACACCCTGCCATACAGCTTTCCAACCACTGACAATAAACTAATACCTCTATAACTTGAACACTCCTGCCGATCTCCCTTCCCCTTGTACAACGGCACAATACATGCACTCTTCCAGTCTATTGGTACCATTGACACAGCAAAGCACACATTGAAACGTCTCACCAACCAATCTATTATCACATCTCCACCCTTCTTTATACACTCCACAGCAATACCATCCAAATCTTCTGCTTTTCCCGCTCTCATTTGTTTCACTGCTTCTTTCACCTCATTTTCCTCAATCCTTTCATTCATTCCCTGCCACCTGGGTGGCCTGGGTAACCTATCTCCATCCACCTCTGCTTCAATCACTGCTTCTCTTCCATCTCTTGTATTTAACAAAGATTCAAAATACTCGGCATATCTTTTCCTCACTTCAACTGGTTCCACTAGTAATTCTCCATTTTCATCTTTCACTGACTCTTCCCTCTTTTGTCCTCCTTTCCTTACTTTATTTACCTCCTTCCAGAACATCTTCTTTCGTTCTTCAAAATTCTCACTCAGCCTTTGGCCCCACCTTTCGTTTGCATCTTTTTTCGCTTCTCTAATTTTCCGTTTTGCCTCTCTCCTTTTCTCCTTGTACCTCTCCCATACCTCAACACTACCATCCTGTAAAACCCTCTCAAAACACTGTCTCTTCTCCTCAACTGCCTTTCTCACCGTATCATTCCACCACTCGCTTCCCTTCCTGATACCTCTGCCTCCTACTTTCCTTTTGCCGCATACTACCTCTGCACTTGCTTTCACTCCTTCCTTAAACTGTTGCCATTCAACCTCTACTTCTCTCACTTCCATCCACTTTTCATTTAGTCTTTCCTTGTACTCCCTCTCTTTTTCACTCTTCTCTAACTCACTAACTTTTATTACCTCTCTTACTTCACGCTTGTCTCTTATTCTCCTGTAACTCTTAACTCTTAGCTTTCGCTCCACCAGGTAATGATCTGACATACCCTCCGCCTCACCTCTCACCACATTCACATCCAGCAGTCTACACAATCTTTCCCTTGTCACCAGCACATAATCCATCAATGCCCTCTCTACAATCTCTCCCCTCACAAGTCTATGCCAGGTGTACTTGTGTATACGCCTTTTTTTGAAGAACGTATTACCTACACTCAATCTACACTCTTCACATACATTTTTCAGTCTTTCTCCACTCTCGTTTACACCATCCACACCAAAACTACCGATGACTCCCTCAACAGGCTCATTTCCTACCCTAGCATTTAGGTCCCCTAAAACTATAACATTTTCATTTTCATCAAACCCTTGTAGACAATCTCTCAAATCCTCCCAGAAACCCTCTACCTCGTCTAACTCTCTTTCACTTCCTGGTCCATACGCACTTACAAAAACCCACCTTTCACCCTTAAACCGCATTCTCACCCACATTAGCCTTGATGACACCTCTTTCCACTCTTTTATAAACTCTCTCAACTCCTCCTTCACAATAATAGCCACTCCTTCTTTCCCCCTGACTCCCTCGTCTACTCCAGACTTTCTACCTATCACGTTTCCAAAATCCACTTCTCCCTCTCCTTTCATCTTTGTTTCATTCAGTGCAAGGACATCATACATCCTTCTTTCAAATAACCTTCCAATATCCTCTCGCTTCTCATTCGTACTACATCCACGCACATTCAAAGCTCCTATTCTTAGGGTCCGGGACCACGAACGCGTTCCCTCGCCCCTATCTCTGTCTCGTTTTTTTGGTAGATTTATTTAAGGGGAGAAGGATACCAGGCCCCCCGCCCCCGATCCCCTTTAGCCGACTTCTACGTCTCACCGGAGAAAAGCGGTGGTGGAAATTTCTCACCCCTCCACCACAGAGGAGGCTACCTGCACCAGAAAGTGGCGGGCGTTGGGGTCACCGCATCCCTACGCCATTTGAAAAAATTAGAGATGCAGAAGGAGAAAAAGATAGAAGGGGCTATGGGAAGTAGAGGACACCAACCCTCACTCTGACAAAGGGTCAGCCCACCACCCAATATATATATATATTAGGGTGGTCCTTAACTATACATGATTTTTTTTTTTTTTTAAATGTTAAGCTCTCACCCTGCCAAAGTGTTCCATTGGTCCCAAATACACCCCAGCCAAAAAAGAAATGAAATCCATTAACATTTAGGGGTTTCCCAGGGGGGTCAAAGATTCCCCCCTTGTGCATATACCGGGCAATATACAGAAATGTACAATAAATGTCGGGAATCACTACAGCTAGCATTCCAGGTCCCCCCACGACAAGTTTGTGGGTATTAGCTGCTCTAAGGCAGGGGTATCATGGTCGCTAGCCACTCATTGTTGCCTGGTCGCTGTCAGGGTAGATTTCTTGGAGTCTGGAAACATCTTTCGGTGTTCTCCGACAACTTGAAGAAGGAACTGGAGTTGCTCTTCCCCTTTCGTTAGCAATCCGCTAAAGTCCTGGACGAGAGCCACTCCACGTTCGGCATGGTCATTGACGACCTTCAGTGCTCCGACGATGGCCTTTGCTGTCTTGAAGTCCTCAAGATCTTCCCAAGATGCTGGGTTTGCCTCCAAGAAACTTGTCGAAAGACCCAGGCGAGTGAAGAGGAGCAAGGAGTTCATGGAGGCGAAGTCGTCCAGAGTCTTATTTCGGATTTCTTGCAGATCGACGACTGCTCTCTTGGGTGGATTTTCAAGCCCTTCTTCTTCGCTCATCTTCTGTACAATCCTTCTCTTCACATCAAGCGGAACGGTGGCATCAAAAACAGAGAGTCCGATCAGTTCCTCTGAGAGGTACCAAAGATGAGATGCCAGTTTCTTGCTGGCGGCCTTAGACACTTGGCTGTCACACTCTTCAAATGCAGTAAGTTGTTGCAATAGTGCCAAGTCAGAAGCAGGAGCTGAAACTCCATCTGTTGCAGTTGTCCATGCCTTCAGATAGAATTTGACGATGAACACAAGGACTCTTTCCAAGCCATGTGATTCTTTTTTTGACAATTTGAATTGGCCAGAGAACATCCACACTTTCAAAGAGTAGATTACTTTTGACATCCATCTTGCATGATGCATTGGTCCTGGAGACTTGAAAGATATTCCTCCTTCTGGAATACCACCCAAAAAAATGACACACAGCTCTAGAAATTCGCGGTAATCATCTCTGGGTTGCTTTTCTTGGAGCTGCTTCTTGGCAAACTTCAAGATATCGTCTCTGTCGGGTTCGAACAAAGCAAAGTTCGCCATTTTCTCTGCTGTTTGGTAAGATGACTGGTCCATTAACGACCACTTCTGACCAAATCTTTTGAAGAGGAGAACTACTGGACCGGAAGTTGACACCATGCAGGTGCTGAAGACAGCCCCCACAAGCAATTCCAAGACGTGGTGATGGCAAGCTAGGAATAGAAGCTCTCTTCCCAACTTCTGCTGGATGAGGGTGCACGCTCCAGAGATGTGGCCAGTGTTCGAAGATGTTGTGTCGAAGGACATAGCTGCAACACGATCAGTTATATCCCATTCCTGCAGTGCGTTTACCACAGCATCGGCCTGAGCTGCCCCAGTGCCACTTCCCAACTTTGGAACTGCAAGAAGCTGGTCGACTCCAAGCCCAGAAACCAACACTGGCAATCGGTCCACTTGCTCTTTGCCAGTTAAAGCTGGGATTAATTTTCCATCCCAGTGGACAGTCAGGCTGACAGTGGGATCAAATTTATCCTGAACGGAGCGGGCAAAGTTCATCCTGTGGGATTCTCGGTGGCGGTGAATGGAAGAACGATTTATGTTGAGCTCTTCCACGTTGTGCCCCAAGCTCTTTGCTGCTTCGGCGAGTACGAAGGCAGCTTTTCTGTCGGACAACTTCGTTCTGTCCAAAGCAGCTGCCAGCGATGGCGTCACAATGTTCATCTTCGCTCGCTTTGGAGGAGGTGGGGTGGCAAACACTGCTTCAGTTTCATCAGGTTGATCATCACTGCTGGATTCGCTGGAAGACGATGAACTTGCAAGCACTGCCACACTTGAAGAAGGTCCGGGTTCTTCGTTTGCCTGATCTCGTCTTCGTTTCTGGCTTTGCACTCTCTGTCTTGCTCTTTCTTCCTTAGCTGCTAGAACCAAATCTAGCCCTGCCATTGTTCCTCTTCTTCCCTTTTCCCGTTGGGCAATCAGAAACTGTCGATCTTCTTCAACGGTGATTCTTGTCATTGCTTCAGCATGAGCAATGTCAAAGAGGTCGTCGAACTTCTCGCGAAATTTGTCTTCATTCGTTCTTTGTGTATCTGTCTTGCGGTCTTTGTGCTTTTTTAAACACTTATATTCCGCAAATAGGGATTCCATCTTCTTGATGGCGTGCTGTTGCGGTTTTGTCGGTATTCTTGCTCTTTCCCAGAATTGGACAACCTCGCGAATTACCGCTGTCGACGCTTCTCTAACTGTTTTCTTTTCCTTCACATGAATGTACAGGAACCTCCCAACCGCTTGCTTATTTGAAGGCAGCTTGTTTCCAGCCAGTTTGTCTGAAGGTCCAAGCAAGTAAACATCTTTTTCCCTTCTTTCCATTTTGAATGAAACTGAAATGAAACAAATGTTAAATGTTAATTTAGGCCATGCTAATACACAATTTATGCCGTGCTAATACACACAACTGAAATGAAACAAATGTTAAATGTTAAGGGGACGTTTCCCAACTTTTTCTTTATTATTGATGTTACAGTTTTAAAATGGTCTTTAGTCTTGAAGATATGGTCTTTGGCTATCCAAAACTGGCTTTGTTTTGTCTGTAGCTCAATTTTTCCCTGAGAAAAATGGGCAAGTAGACATGTAATTAGAGCAAATTACGTTAGCAGGGAGAGTAGCTGGTAGCTGCTGACACAAACACAACCTCGCTCACTCGCTACTACAGTGTAACTGGTGCTCGACTGCTCGTATGTTCATACTCTCGTAAAGTGAACCAGTTGCCACAAGTCGCTAGATACCTTTTGTCTTCCCATTGTAAGCTGCACACAGATAAATTCCGGAAATGTTCGCAAGGGGGGAATCTTTGACCCCCTGGGAAACCCCTAAATGTTAATGGATTTCATTTCTTTTTTGGCTGGGGTGTTTTTGGGACCAATGGAACACTTTGGCAAGGTGAGAGCTTAACATTAAAAAACAAAAAAAATTAGGACCACCCTAATATATATATATATATATATATATATATATATATATATATATTTATACTGTATATATATGGATAGAGAGAGAGAGAGAGATCTTAATCGAGAATTTGTTTTGTTAGCTTAGCAATTCACTATTCCTTTTACAGCCACCTTAATGGCACGAAAGCTTTTGAAACCGCCAAACAATCTCAAAACTGATAAATGGGGCTAAACATGGGGGAGAAGAAGATCCCGAAACCTCAGCCATAATATCCCATACAGTCTACCATAGGCCTCTCTCTAGCCCCCGTACCGTTAGCTTTGATCTCGGCCTTTCGATTATAGTATTATCGGTGTAATTCGGGCCGGTCCTGATCCCGCTGATCCTCCGGCCCTATGGAGCGGGGGAACTATTTAACCCTTTGAACATTGTGACGCATTTGGATAGTTTTTTTTCTGGCTATCATTAGATGATTTTATACAGTTTATGAAGGGTCTGTGGGAATTACAAGGGTAAATACTATATCGATTAACCCTCTGACATCCATATACCCTTCCTAAGCTGAATAACATTGTCAATAATAGTCTGAACACAGAAAAGAAAGGCGTATTTGATCTTGAAAGGGTTAAGCCATTTATTAAGCCATTTATAAGCCATTTATGTCACGCGAGCACTTTTTCCGGCAATTTTCGACGAGCAATTTTGTTTTGTTCTCGCACTATTTTGAGGCTCTTTCACATTGGAATTTGAAACTAGATCGAAGGTAAATTATGTTAGGCTGTTTCATTTTTACGGAACTTGAATTTTGAAGCAGCCAGACAATAATTGCTCATAAAAATAGCCAGAAAATAGGCTCGTGTGAGACCGGCTTAAGGAGAAAAGGCAAACTAATTGACAAAAACCACCATTATAGAAACGAGGTGGAATATGTGCACAACTGATTACAAAGACTGGTTGGTGCTCTAGTTTGATACTGACAACATTATATATTAACGCTAGAAAAAGGGGGAAAATATTACAATGATAAAATCTAGGGAATTTAGTCACATAACAAAAGGCAAATACAAAAATAATAATACAGATTTAAGGCTTTTAGAATCCCTTCACATATACAATCCAAAACCGTAACTCAACAACACTGTCTGCTGTCCCTCCTAATATATTTTAGGTCACGAGTGTACTCTGATTTGATGTATTTATTTTGTATTTGCCTTTTTTATATTCACGCTACAACAAGATTTACAACAAATATTTACACTGAATAATTTGTTTTTATTTTATTTTGAAAGTAAAACCAGTAATTCATTAACCGATTTATAGTTTCAGACCGTACCCTCGTATACTGCCTGTTTAATTGGATGTCGATAAAAGCGATCAGCATGATATCGTTGTTCCCTTGTGGGGGAGGTTGTCGCTTTATGGGACCCCCTTCTCCCTCATGTGAATCATAATAGTTTTGAGATTTTAAGACGTTCCTTCCATTAGTTTGGCGATTTAGAGACCTTTCGCCTCATTTCAATATTATGATCTTTCGTGCCATTTAGGTGTCGATTTTTTTCCTGGCGAGGGATAGCAAGCCTTTATTTGTTTAAGGAATTGGCCTTTGGCCGGGACATTTTCTACCGAAAAATTTACAAATTTATCTTGAAAGGGGGCCTAGGGTTTTTGTTGTTGTTAAAGCTTGATGGAGGTCTAGCGAGGAAACTTTAAAACATAATATACAGATAAATAAATAAGCAAATACATACGCCCATCCCCCTTTAATTGTAATTGACAGGTGAATTATTGGCGAGACAAATAACAGCCGTATGTGAACCTCCGGGACGATAATGGTTGAATGTAGGAGTATTGTTATTACTACCGTACCTCCCCTCCCACCTCTCTCTCTCTCGCCCTACCCCTCTACCTACCTTTACCCTCTCTCTCTCTCTCTCTCTCTCTATATATATATATTGTTACGACCGGGCACTCGGGTACACTAGGGCTCTTACACAGGACTCGAGTATGGCTCGCTGCCACAACGGAAACACACGATCCCAACCCCAGAGTACTGCCAGCCGAACAAAAAACGCCACTACCCTCCAGAGTTCTATCTGCTATAACGGGGTATACAAGAACTCGGTACTAGCGTTTCACACAACAGACTAATAGCAAGACGGGAGTTATCTAGTCTGGTCAACAATCAAACAAAGAAGAAAGTACTACAACACTAAAGAATAGTGTTGGCCGAAGCCGAAGTAATCCACCCTTGAACTAAGAACTTAAGAAGTCCTCCACCCTCTACTTCGGATCGGCACTATTACGTTACGTTAAACAATAGTCCTCGAGCATCAAGCAAGGAATCTTCTGATAAGTTAGATGCTTCTCGAATACTCATAAGAAGTAAGTATCGGATTTTGAACAGCAATTTAATGAATAACTCACTGGTAATTAAAGGCTTGAAATTGACATAAGAAGAATTATAAGAATAAGCAATAGGATATGGCAAACATTAAGAAGAAGTACTCCGACAATGCACTGGCAATAGCCTACTAAGATTGTGCTCGTGGGCCACTAATCTCTGAAGTAGCTAAGCGTGCCACACATGAAATCAATAGTGCTTAAACAATAATATACATAAGGAGAAGCTTCAATACTATGCTGTATCTGCTGGTCGAGCAAAGTCTAGCTGGGATATCTAAGGTTAAGAGACAATGGCTGAGCAAGCGGCTCGTAGCCTAGCGAGGTCCTTAAGACTGTGCGGCCAAATTACGGTAATTGACGGGATGCTCTCTTGAGAGATCCAGATCACTAGTATCTGGTTCTCTCCTGGCGATCCTCTCAAAGTCAAGCAAATGAGATAGCACAGTGTTGGGTGGCACAGGCAAAAGCCCTCACTCGCAACACAGTGCTAAACTCCCACGGTACACAATCAAAAAGACCCCCTAGGCTTCCCACGTCTCCGTTGCAATTGTGCTGGTTCAACCAACCTAGCACTCATAGGAAATCACAACTCGAGGAACCCTATCCCAGTCTAGCATTACCTAAACCAGCAGAAAACAGGAACATGAATAATAGTACACAGGGAAATACATATACGAGTGCAACAAACATCAATCAATCCTATTCTAGTTGACCCTTCCAAAATAGGCTATCTAACAGGCACTTATCTCGTGAGAACTCAAGCGATAATACTTTGGCTGACTAAATCTGCACCAAAGGGGTCATGGAGGTTAAACAGGGACGAGAAGCGAAGAAGATAGGCTGTTCAGAGAGTAGAGAAAGTTCACATCAGTCGGAAGAATATGGATAGTTGCAAGGGATATGAGAGGTCGCTTTGCCTGATGAGTTCTGAAGAAATGGTGGCAAGAACCTCTCTTTTTATACTCGGCCCTCTAGCGGCATATCTCAAACTACTTAAGGACCGCCCACTGGCAATCATGACGTCATATTCTCTCTCAATCTGGGATCGACAAAGAACTTCCCACGCGCTGAAAGGGAGGAAGGGAGGAGGGAGGAGGGAGTGAGGCCTACACACCTCGTGGCGCGCTCACTGGCCGTCGTTACATAACTCTCTCTCTCATCATTGTATATAAGTCCCACACACAATACTTATATCTAATGATATAAAATAGAACTCGTTGACTTAGAAGAAAACAAAATACATAATGATAATACTTATAGTACAACGGTTCACATAAACTGAGTTAGGAAACTCTACACAGACTACAGCCAAAGTTCCTGCCCTGACGATCCTAGCGAGGGTGGGGCCTGACTGGGCGTTCTGTACAGCATGCTCATACTCGACATGCGTCACACCTCCCCCAAGATTTTACTTGCTCAACCCTGAGCTAAAATCTGATATACAGAACCCCATCAAACCCCTCACACCCAGCGACCGCATGGCACTAAAACAACGCTGAGTCTATCACTAAAACACATCTTATAAAAAAAAAATTCACATTTCATAACTCCTCCCAACAATAGTAAAAGACATAATATCATGCTCCCAGAGCGAGCTTACAGCAGCTCAGCCGTTTGATAGTTCGTGGACTACTCAAACACTATAGGCTATGACAAACTTATACAATTATCTATATCAAAAAGAAAGAGTTTTTATATGATTTTTTATATTTTAATATGTTTTTTTTCCGGCTGCACTATAAGGGCAGCCTATTTTCTTCTATACCAAACGCTCAACAATCCTGCTTTACGACCCAATACGCTGGGCTACAACCGCGAGCCAACAAGCACCAAGCGCAAAATACTACTCAAACCAAAGCAGGAGGCTACCCGTGTGTCAATCTCTTCGGGATCATACACCTGTGATAGCCTACGACTGATCATCTACCCTCGATAAACAATCCGCAATCACATTGTCACATCCCGCAATATGCCGGATGTCCAGGTTATACTCCTGCAACATCAATGACCACCGGGTCAGTCTCATATTGCGATTGTGAAATTGATTTAGGAATCTCAAAGGGTGATGATCAGTGTAGATAACCACGACTGGGCCATAGGCTGGAACATACACCTCGAAGTGCCTGAGTGACAGCACAATCGCCAGTAATTCCTTTTCTATTGTAGAATAGTTCTTTTGTGCAGCATTGAACTTCTTAGAAAAGAAACTTACTGGGTGTTCCACACCTTCATTGTCTGTCTGTAGCAAGACGGCACCAGCCCCTACACCACTAGCATCTGTTGCCAGCTGAAAAGGCCTGTTAAAGTCTGGGGCCCTGAGTATCGGGTGAGTACACAGCAAATGCTTCACTAAATTAAAAGCCTTTTCACACTCAGGCGCCCACAAAAACTTTTTGTCTTTAGATAACAAATCTGTGAGAGGTGCCAACACCGTAGAGTAACCTTTTATAAAGCGTCTGTAGTAGCCTATCATACCCAAGAATCTCATGATCTGCTTCTTGGTGGTTGGGTGCGGAAATTTATTGATAGCCTGTACCTTGTTCTGAGGAGGGCACACCTGTCCCCTTCCCACTACAAACCCAAGGTACTGCACAGTGGCTTTTACGAAGTCACACTTTGCCAAATTTACTACCAGACTTGCTTCACTAAGTTTCCGGAACAAGGTCTCCAGGTGCTCACAATGGCTCTCAAAGTCGTCATCATAAATGATTACATCGTCCAAGTATACGGTGCAATTTGGAATGTCCTTGACAATTTCATTCATCAGGTTCTGAAACGTTGCTGGTGCATTCTTAAGTCCGTAGGGCATAACATTACACCGGTAAGTACTCCCGTCCACCACAAAACCACATACCTCTTTAGCGCGCTCGGACAAAGGTACTTGCCAGTAACCTTTTACTAAATCAACTTTAGACAAAAACCGAGCCTTACCAATTTTATCAACACTATCATCAACCCGAGGAAGAGGATATGGGTTAGTTGGAGTCAAACCGTTTAGCCTACGGAAATCAATACAGAAGCGTACCTTGCCATCTGGTTTAGGCTGCAGTGTTACGGGGGAAGTCCATTTAACGGTACCTTTCTCTATCAACCCTCTACCGAGCATATACTCCAACTCATCCCTCAGAGCGGGTAGTTTTATGGGGGGCACACGGTATGGGATTGACTTAAAGGGTAGATGGTGCCCCACGTCAACATCATGCATAGCCTGAGTAGTGAGGCCTGGATGTTCAGCGAATACAGTGGGGTATAAACCGAGCAACTGACGGATAGCTTCAAATTGCGGCTCAGGCAAATGGGCTATAGCCTCGTCAGCCCTTAGGCTCGAGTTCCCCGCCCACTGATCCGCTGAAACATGGTGATCCCAGCTATCCTCCTCTGAAGCTTGACTGTCCCCCTCTCCTTCTCCACCACGGCCGCAACAAGCCAACACAGGGACAGTGAGAGGCTCAGAGGGGCGCCTCACATACTCTTTTATCAGGTTCACGTGACATAACTGATTTTTCTTCCTCCTGTCTGGAGTGGCAACAAGGTAATCTAGGTCCGAAATTTTCTCCACAATTTTATAGGGTCCAGTATACTTCGCCGACAAGGGGTTACCCACCAAAGGCAACAAAATCAACACCTCCTGTCCCACAATGAACTCCCGGAGCTTCACTTTGCGATCATACCTGTCCTTCATTAAAGCTTGTGACCCTGTTAAATTCCGACCTGCCATCTCCAGACTCTTAAGCATGCGCTCACGGCTTTCAAACACATACTTCAACAAGGAACAAGGCGGCACAGTTCCTTCCCAAATTTCCCGCAGCATATTAAGGGGGCCCCTGACTCGGTGTCCAAAAATCAGCTCGTTTGGACTAAATCCCAGGCTCTCACCAGGCACTTCCCGAGCAGCAAACAGTACATACGGCAATCCAAGATCCCAATCTCTTCCGTTATCAGCACAATAACACCTGAGCATGCTTTTAAGGGTGGCATGCCACCGCTCAAGCACCCCTTGGCTCTCAGGGTGATACGCTGACGATACCACCGCCCGTATTCCATGCTGTTGCATTGTTTGCTTAAAGAGATTGGAGGTGAAATTGGACCCCTGATCAGACTGAATCTCCTCCGGGTACCCGTACCTTGAAAAGTACCACAACAAGTTACTGACTACCGTCTTAGCCATGCCGTTTTTCATGGGGTATGCATCGGGGTATCTAGTGGCAACATCCATGATGGTTAACAAAAATTTATTACCAGCCTTTGTGGGAGGGAGGGGACCAACCATGTCAACAACAATCTTACTAAAAGGTGGCCCAATTACAGGAATAGGGTGCAACGGAGCTTTAGGAATAACTTGGTTTGGTTTCCCGACCCGTTGACAAATATCACATGAGTTTATCCAGGACTGCACATGAGACTTCATCCCCGGCCACCAAAACAACTTCCCCAAAGCCGCCACCGTTTTTCTTACCCCCAAATGTCCTGCCAGCGGTGTGTCATGCGCCAAACTCAGTAGGCTATCCCTGCACTCCCGCGGCACCATCAACTGGTCCACTACCCCGGACCCCATCTTCCAGCTACGGTTAGGGTCTTGAAAACGCCGATACAGGATGCCATCTAAATAAAAAAAATCTCCCGGCTGTGCATCACAGTCCTCGTCGAGCTCCACAGCTCCATTAGCACACGTTTGGAGCTCAGGGTCCTCCAGCTGCAACCGACGTATATCTGAGGGTGCCAAGCGATCTAACTGCTCCCGGAGCAATGCATGACCCTCCCCGATACTGAGCTGCTCCCTCTGTCTCTCTCGATGTTCATAACGTTGCTGTCGTGGAGACTCGTCATGCCCAGCCTCGTCACTCTCGATGACAGGCCCAGGGGCTACTCCAGAACTAAGTAATGGTGCTAATACTGAATCACCCAGGAGAGCCGCCGAGTCAAAACTCTTAAAACCAACTCCAGCTTTAGCCTCCTCCTGTTGATCGTTCCTCTGCTGGTCTGAAGACGGAGGACTAGGCGGTGACACTTTAGCTGCCCGAGCTCGGGTGACAGCACACGCCATGGGTTGTGCCTGGCACCGCTCGACCCACTCTCGCTCTTCCCTACTCACGTCGGCCGGCCTCTCGGCAACGACTAAGGGTAGAACCTCAGAAGCGGGCATTGCAAAGTCGTTGCCGAGAAGAAGGTCGACGCCCTCCACTGGCAGTTTCTCCACAATCCCAACATCCAATTCACGTGCCACACCATCCACCTCCAACTCCAACCGCACCAGCGGGTATGACCGAGTTGCATTAATACCCTGCACCACCACCACCCGAGCCGCATTTATAGGGTAGCCAGTCAAGTTTTTCATCAAAGTCTGGGAAGCACCTGTATCACGCAAGACCTCTACTCCATGCTTGCGCCCCGCCCACATCACGCAACCCCGTCCTCTATGGTCGCAAAAAACATCCTGAGCAGGGTTCGAGCCTCCCAGGTGCTTCTGCATTGGCTGTGCCTCAGCCTCTGACGAACTGCCCCGGGCAAACTCAGAAGGCTTCAGAGACACACCAATGTTGCAGGCCAAAGACACAGCTGCTGTAGGTGGTTTGCTAGGACAGACTCTTGCAAAGTGCCCCTTTTTATGACATTGATAACACTCTAACTCCCCTTTGGGCTTCCCTTGGTACTGGGAAGGGCCCGGCCCCTTCTTAAATGGGACGGTGCTAGTCTTGTGGTCAGTCTTGGTATCATAACTCTTGTACTTGTTTGCATAAGATATATTACTAACTCGGGGGGGTGGGGCGTCACGCCCCTTGTTACCTGCCTCACTACGCTGGGCAGACCCGCACCCACGAATTAATGATAGCCGGAGGTCAGCCATCTCAGCTGCCTCCTGTAGAGTTTTTGGATTCTTTTCTTTAATAGTTAAAGTCATTTCTGCACCTGTACACTTATAAAACTGCTCGAGCAGAAACAGCTCAGTCAACTGTTCGGCCGTCTCAGCTTTCTCAGAACGTGTCCAGTTTGTAAGTGCATCTTTTAAGTCCCGGGCATGTTCAAGAAAGGTCGCCTCCCTAGTCTTTGTAACACCCCGAAACTTCAATCGATATGTTTCTGGTTGCAACTCGTATGCCCGTAGGACAGCTCTCTTCAATTCTGGGTAGTCAATGCAAGACTCTAAAGGCAGTGCATCATAAGCCTTCAGACCCTTACCCGTAAGTCTTGAGGAGACCAGAGCTGCCCACTTCTCTTCAGGCCAATTATGCTCCCTACACTTCTTCTCAAAACGATTAAAAAATTCTGTGACTTCAGTTTCACTAAATGCCGGCACCAACTTGACTAAGTGGGACAAGGACTGTTCTCTTACTTGGCCCTCACGGCCCATCCGAATCCCTGTCGACTCTGCACGAGTCTTATCTAAATCTATTTGAGCACAATATTTCTCTGAGTCGTACCTAAGCTCAGCCTCGTGCCTCCTGGTCTCATCCTCCTGCCTCCTAACCTCAATCTCATGCTTCCTAGTCTCATTCTCCTGCCTCCTAGTCTCATTCTCCTGCTTCCTAGCCTCATTCTCCATTTTAGCAAGCTCGAGTTTAAATATCATCTCAGGAGACAGGCCGGAAGAGGGAGCTGCCACTACTGAAGGAGGGGGGGCAAGAACTGGGGAACCACCATACGCACCGCCCGAGGGCACTCCAATCTTCCAATTCTCATCCCTCTGTGGGAGAGTGCTAACCTCCGGCAACTGAGTGGACGGCACTGTGGGAGTCGAGTGAGAGGGGATCTGGGGAGGAACCCCCCCAAACGCCCTCTCCTCCGAAACCCCATGTCGCCCACGCAACACCCAGGAAATCAGCTCCCCCTTGGACATCCCTCCTACATTGGATAGACCCAAAACCTTGGCTATCAGGTGCAAGCCATAAACATTCACCCCAGTCAGCCTCTCCTCCGTCACATGGTACTGCTTACTCACAAAAAGTCTAGCATCCTCCTCACTAGTTACTAACGGCACCTCCTCACTTAGCATCTCTCGCTCCTCGTCAGTACTAGGGCCCGACATACTGAAGTTCACCAAAAAATTCTCGAGACAAAAGTGTTAAACTCCCTTATGCAAGCACTAATTACTAAATTAACTGGAGTCTCTTAAATGCTCTCCTAATTGCCTTACAAAAAAAAATATTCTTCAATATGTACGCTAAAGTACCAACAAACAAATGTTGTACAACTCTGCAAAAAATTATACTGTTCACAAAATCCTAAGCAAGGTTGCCATTTGTTACGACCGGGCACTCGGGTACACTAGGGCTCTTACACAGGACTCGAGTATGGCTCGCTGCCACAACGGAAACACACGATCCCAACCCCAGAGTACTGCCAGCCGAACAAAAAACGCCACTACCCTCCAGAGTTCTATCTGCTATAACGGGGTATACAAGAACTCGGTACTAGCGTTTCACACAACAGACTAATAGCAAGACGGGAGTTATCTAGTCTGGTCAACAATCAAACAAAGAAGAAAGTACTACAACACTAAAGAATAGTGTTGGCCGAAGCCGAAGTAATCCACCCTTGAACTAAGAACTTAAGAAGTCCTCCACCCTCTACTTCGGATCGGCACTATTACGTTACGTTAAACAATAGTCCTCGAGCATCAAGCAACGAATCTTCTGATAAGTTAGATGCTTCTCGAATACTCATAAGAAGTAAGTATCGGATTTTGAACAGCAATTTAATGAATAACTCACTGGTAATTAAAGGCTTGAAATTGACATAAGAAGAATTATAAGAATAAGCAATAGGATATGGCAAACATTAAGAAGAAGTACTCCGACAATGCACTGGCAATAGCCTACTAAGATTGTGCTCGTGGGCCACTAATCTCTGAAGTAGCTAAGCGTGCCACACATGAAATCAATAGTGCTTAAACAATAATATACATAAGGAGAAGCTTCAATACTATGCTGTATCTGCTGGTCGAGCAAAGTCTAGCTGGGATATCTAAGGTTAAGAGACAATGGCTGAGCAAGCGGCTCGTAGCCTAGCGAGGTCCTTAAGACTGTGCGGCCAAATTACGGTAATTGACGGGATGCTCTCTTGAGAGATCCAGATCACTAGTATCTGGTTCTCTCCTGGCGATCCTCTCAAAGTCAAGCAAATGAGATAGCACAGTGTTGGGTGGCACAGGCAAAAGCCCTCACTCGCAACACAGTGCTAAACTCCCACGGTACACAATCAAAAAGACCCCCTAGGCTTCCCACGTCTCCGTTGCAATTGTGCTGGTTCAACCAACCTAGCACTCATAGGAAATCACAACTCGAGGAACCCTATCCCAGTCTAGCATTACCTAAACCAGCAGAAAACAGGAACATGAATAATAGTACACAGGGAAATACATATACGAGTGCAACAAACATCAATCAATCCTATTCTAGTTGACCCTTCCAAAATAGGCTATCTAACAGGCACTTATCTAGTGAGAACTCAAGCGATAATACTTTGGCTGACTAAATCTGCACCAAAGGGGTCATGGAGGTTAAACAGGGACGAGAAGCGAAGAAGATAGGCTGTTCAGAGAGTAGAGAAAGTTCACATCAGTCGGAAGAATATGGATAGTTGCAAGGGATATGAGAGGTCGCTTTGCCTGATGAGTTCTGAAGAAATGGTGGCAAGAACCTCTCTTTTTATACTCGGCCCTCTAGCGGCATATCTCAAACTACTTAAGGACCGCCCACTGGCAATCATGACGTCATATTCTCTCTCAATCTGGGATCGACAAAGAACTTCCCACGCGCTGAAAGGGAGGAAGGGAGGAGGGAGGAGGGAGTGAGGCCTACACACCTCGTGGCGCGCTCACTGGCCGTCGTTACATAACTCTCTCTCTCATCATTGTATATAAGTCCCACACACAATACTTATATCTAATGATATAAAATAGAACTCGTTGACTTAGAAGAAAACAAAATACATAATGATAATACTTATAGTACAACGGTTCACATAAACTGAGTTAGGAAACTCTACACAGACTACAGCCAAAGTTCCTGCCCTGACGATCCTAGCGAGGGTGGGGCCTGACTGGGCGTTCTGTACAGCATGCTCATACTCGACATGCGTCACAATATATATATATATATATATATATATATATATATATATATATATATATATATATATATACTACAGCTGCACCTAAATAGGTTTAAGATATAATCACTGCCCGGCAATGGGAAAACAAATAAATGTTGTTGAACGCACACTCAATCTATCACTGTCAAAATATCCAAAAAAAAACACCGTAAAAAAATATTGTGGACATAGACAAACAAATTTGCGGAAACTGATTATACTTAAACTATGATAATCTATAACTTTCTGATCTTCTTTATCACCAAGAGAATTTACACGAAACGCAAGTTCTTTCACATAAACATGATTCTAGCAACTCTTTGTAAATATATCTTACTTACTTACACACACACACACACACACACACACACACACACACACACACACACACACACACACACACACACACACACACACACACACACACACACACACACACACACACACACTATCAGCATCTCTCACTCACGGCTACATTATCCATCAAACACCGGACAAAGGCTCCGCGCAATCATTCCCAATGGCGTCATTGTCAGAGATAAAACTCCGCTCTCTCTCTTTTACTGTCTCTCTCTCACTCTCTCTCTGACACACTCTTTCACTTTCTCTGTGACACACTCTCTCTCGCTCTCTCTCTCTCTCTCTCTCAATAGAGCATTGGGATATATTAAACAAAATTATACTTATAAAAATGAAAGCATTATAGTACCGTTATTGAAAAGCATAGTAAGGCCCCATCTTGAATATGGCGTGCAATTTTTGTCTCCTTATCTGAACAAGGACATTGAGAAACTCGGGTCAGTGCAGCGTAGAGCGACGAAGTGATACCGTCACTGAGAAATAAATCATATCATGAAAGAGTAAAAAAATAAATTCGTTTTACTTAAGAAAGAAAATTGCGAGATCAATTATTTTAGTGTTTCAAGATATTAAAGGGCTTTGACAAAATTGATGTAGATTCACTGTTAAAATTCAATAATAGTTCATCAACTCGGGGAAATTGAATGAAACTAATAACCAGGAGGGTGAATCTCGATGTCACAAAGCACTTCTTCACCTACAGTGTTGTCAAAAAGTGGAACAAACTGCCAGAGAAAGTGGTACAATGGAATACAATGGACAAATTCTAATGGGGTCTAGTCATCCATTTCAAGGAGGTTGGAGTATCATAGGCAAACAAAATAAATAAAATACAAATAAATTAATAAATAAATAAATAAATAAAAGGGGTCAAGCATAAGTAGTATACAATATTTCCCAACTTCCTTCTTTACTATGAATTTCCCAGTAGAAAGGTTCTCATTCTGCTGGTGGCCTTGTTTTCCAACTGAATGTTATGCCGACCCAAGGTCGGAGGGATGGTGGGTGGGGAGAGAGACTTCTGCTTTGTTATCCTTACCTTCCACTTTGTATCAAATTCTATGTTAGCATTCAGTCCGGACTGCCTAGTAGGGACTGTAAGGTCTGTGAAGTCTTTGTATCTATGTAACTATATGTAACTCTCTCTCGGGTGTCCATGGCCAGTAAGCCAATCCAAGGGCCCGACGCCACGTCAGATCCAGGACGGCTCTCCATTGGCGGAACTAATGAATCGGCATCGGCTCGGATCACGGTGGAACGCTGATGTGAGCCACTACTAAGATGAGAGAGAGAGAGAGAGAGAGAGAGAGAGAGAGAGAGAGAGAGAGAGAGAGAGAGAGAGAGTACAAAGGAGTACAAAGGAAATCAAGCAACAACAGGTCTAGTGACCCTTCTAGGCTGCTTCTCCTCCAAAACACTGAGGATCAAGTGTCCAAACAGTGGTTTAGAGTGGGTAAGGGAACATTGGAAAGGGAACTACTGCCCTAGAACTAATGTCCGTGGCAGGATTAGGAAGTTAGTAGGGGACAGATGGGTTAGTAACTGAGGGGGGTATACAATAAAGTTATTCATTTACAAACGCAGTCAGTCGCGGGTTTGATGCGAGATATTTGTCTAAGCGGAGTTTAAATGAATCAACGGTGCTGCAGTCTATAACGTCTCGGGGAAGCCCATTCCACAAGTTGACAACTCGATTGAAGAAGAAATTCTTAGATTCGTGTGAGTTAAAAGATTTACCAATAATTTTGCAACCGTTTCCCCGCGTGTAATTAGATTGGTCGATAGTGAAGTACTTACTACAGTTCATATTGTCGATGCCTTTGATGATTTTGAACACTTGAATTAAGTCGCCTCTTAATCTGCGCTGGGTTAAAGGAAATAGATTTAATTCTCTAAGACGCTCTTCGTATGGTTTGTTCTTTAGGCTAGGTATCATTTTGGTAACTCTACGTTGAACTCGTTCTAGCTTGTTTATATCTTTTTGGTAATAAGGGCACCAGGATTGAACGCAGTATTCCAGAAGAGGGCGGACTAAGGAATTGTAAAGGGTTAGGATAACATCTTTGGATTTATGCTCAAATGACCTGCCTATAAAGCCAATTATTTTGTTTGCCTTCTTAACAACTTCTGAACATTGTTGACTCGGTTTTAGGTTACTCGATATTGTTACTCCCAGATCGGTTTCTTTGTTTACATTCTTAAGCTGAGTGCCATTCATCGAATAGTTTGCTTTCTCATTTAGGTATCCGATATGTAGTACTTTACATTTATCCGCATTGAAACTCATTTGCCAAATTTGGGCCCAACATGACAATTTATCTAGATTGTGTTGCATATCGTCAACTTGTTCTTTTGAGAGTACGCTATTTGCAATTTTTGTATCGTCAGCAAATTTCGAGACTGTACAGGTGAGACCCTCATCTATGTCGTTGATGTAAATTAGAAAGAGAATTGGTCCTAGTACCGATCCCTGGGGTACCCCACTACTTACATTGGTCCATTTAGATGCCTTACCGTTTATGACTACTCTTTGCTTTCTGTCGCTGAGCCAATTTTCTATCCATTTCAACACACCGTCTTGTATTCCATGCGCTTTTAGTTTTAGCAGTAATCGTTTGTGGGGAACTTTGTCAAAGGCCTTTTGAAAATCAAGGTATATAATATCTACAGCTTTACTCTCATCGTAGAGGTTGAAGATATCGTGGAAGAAGTCTAAGAGGTTTGTTAAACAGGAACGTTTTTTACGAAAGCCGTGTTGAGTATCTTTAAGTAAGTTATTTGCCTCTAAGTGATTTACGAGTCTGTCTCTTATGACCGTTTCTAGCATTTTACATACAATTGAGGTTAAGCTAATTGGACGATAGTTACTGGGTAGGGATTTGCTGCCTTTTTTGAATATCGGTGTTACGTTGGCTAGCTTCCACTGATCAGGCATAGTCCCAGACTGCAAGGATTCATTGAATAGCAATGTCAGTGGTTTGGAGAGCTCATCCTTAGCTTCCTTTAGAACTCTAGGTGAGATTGTATCAGGTCCAGGCGTTTTATTTACCTTGAGTTTATCTAAACAATTCAATACTTCTCTCTCTGTAACGGTGATATTGCTTAGAACATCTGAATTATCAATCTGAATCGGCGATGGTGTAGGGATATCACTGAGGTCTTCGGTTGTAAAAACTGATGCAAAGAAGGTATTGAGGGCATTACTCATTTGTACTTCGTCTTTGGTGTATTCTCCATTTTCATCGACTAACGGTCCAACAGTTGAAGTAACTACTTTTTTCTTTCTGATATAACTATAGAATTCTTTCGGGTTTGTTTTACTTTGATTCGCAACATGTAACTCCAGGGTCTTTTTACTTTGCTTAATTAACTTTTTGGCTTTGCGTCGTAGCTCTACAAATTTCACCCGTTCTTCGTCATTTTGTGAGGATTTTAATCTATCGTTAGCAAATTTTTTAGCAAGCAGACAGTCTGAAATATCTTTATTCCACCATTTGGGCTTATCATTTTGGCCTGGACGCCGTATTTTCGATGGTATGCAGTCTTGCACTGCCTTAAGGTAAGTGGTTGTGAAACACTCCCAAGATGTATTTATGTCGTTATTGTTAGTCAGAAAGCTCCAGTCAGTTTCTTTAAGTTTTGATTTAAGTTTATGAAAATTTGCTTTCTTGAAATTAGGGACTTTCTCAATGCTGCTATTTGATTTGTTACTAGTAAACTTTAAAGTGAAAGTTATCGTACGATGGTCGCTGTTACTGAATTCATCACCAACATTCAAATTCTCTATTAATTCTTCTTTTGTTGCGAGTACAAGGTCAAGCACATTATTACCACGGGTCGGAGATTGTACAAATTGAAAAAGTGAACTCTCTTGCAAGTTAGCATAGAGGTCGTGTCCAGAGTGTGAAGTAAGAATATCGCCCCATTTAGTCACGGGTAAGTTGAAATCGCCAAGAATTACGGTATCTTGTATGTTAGTTATTTCTGCAATTTGTTCATAAATTTCACTGTCAGTTTGCACTGATTGAGATGGGGGTCTGTATAATAAAGCTAGTGTTATTTTAGTTCCTCGTTTATTATTTAATAGTACGTAAGATATGTCTATATTCGCAATTTGAGGTTTTGACATTAAGACGGGATTAAGACTTTCCTTTATAAAAAACAGAACTCCTCCTCCATTTCTATTGATCCGACTTTTCTCAAACATTGTATAACCAGGAAGCGTATATTCGGCTAAAAAGTCTCTGTCTTCCGTATTTAACCAAGATTCTGTAATGCCGATTATATCATAATGTTCTGTAAACACGATTTCCTCTAGATCTGAAAATTTATTGCGTATGCTACGAGCATTTACATAAAACACCTTAAGAGTATTAGAGTTGGATGTTACTGATTGTGCATTGTCTGAATTTTCAGTTCGTATTTGACTTACAC